>SZWC01007356.1:57762-95102 GCA_023375785.1 Penium margaritaceum | reverse complement strand
TTTTATATTGTTATTATTATTATCATTGTTTTTTTTCCACTTCTGATCCTATCAATTGGCATATGGGGAGACTCCCCCAGAGCTGCCTTCAAGGTAAGGCAGGAGGGGACTTTGCCCCTAGCACTGCCTAAAGAGGTGAGACAAGACAGGTGGGTTGCCCAGACCGCCCAGAACAAGCCGGCAGAATCACTGCCTGCCACAAGGGATAGACTCTTGTGCCAGAGTCTAGTGTTGTATCCTCTGTGCCAGCAAGAGGACACAACACCTTTGGAAAAGCTGCCAAAGACCAATTGCCTCTTCTACACTCAGGGCAAGATGAATCACTGCACGTACGTTGCGTCCACATTAGAGGTCGTTGAGTCTCTCATCGACCTCTAAGGATATTACCTATCAGGGAATCTCTCATATTCACTTTCTGGCCTCTCACCATGTTCTAAGTGATGTGGATTCTCAACGGATGGGATCAATTAGGCCATTGGATGCGTCTTTCTAGGCCTCCCACCCCATCGATCCGTTGCCGGGTGCCCTCTGTCCATCCGTCGCTGGGTGCCCTCGATCCCACCATTCTCATTGTGGGGCCTGTCTGCCCTTCACACCCCTATGTGGCCACGCATGCGCCTGAATCCGTGTATTTATTTGCACCCGCGCATCCCACACTTGCTCTTGTGCCCGTGCTTCAACCCACACGTGCAACTGTGCTGGTGCCTGACATTTTTGCCCATGTCTGATTTCGGGCTTGCACCCACCTCGTTAGCATCTGCTCCCTCTGAGCTTATGCATGAGTTGTCTCCTTGGCCAGTGTGTCTTGGTCAAGGCTCTCATGTATCAAAGATCAGCTCAGAGCCATCAAAGAGCATGGTGTCTACATTCTTTTAGACTTCCCGTCGGGGCGAAAGACCATCCAGGCCAAGTGGGTCTTTCGGAAGAAGGTGCAACTGGTTGCCTCACTGGATTGCTTCAATGCTCGTTTGAAAACCAAGGGGCTTTTCAAGGTCGAGTGTGTTGACAAAACGTACATCATTGCCCTTGTTAGGCACATGGCCACAGTCTGTGCACTCATGGGTGTTGTGGCCCAGCACGACCAAGAGTTCCATTTGATGGATGTGAAGAACGCGTTCCTCCATGGGACGACGGACAAGGAGATCAACATGCTCCAACCTCCACAAGGCCTTGTATGGTCTCAAGAAGTCACCGCAGTGCTAGAACCAGAAGATGATACGCCACTATAGTAAGTAGAGAGAGGCAAATCCGTCGTTGTTCCTACGTCTAACACATGGCCCCTTGAGTGCCGTCTTTGACTATGTCGATGACCTCATAACTGTGTCTCCATCCTTGGAGATTGTGAAGAAGGCCAATATAGTCCTCCAGGATACCTTTAGGATGAAGGACCAGGGTCTACTACAGTTTTCCTGGGGATGGGGGTTGTTTTCTATCACAGGTGGAGTTTACGTTTAACGACCTATAGATGATACACCATTCAAACTGTGAACATGAAGACTGTACAAAAAAAGGAAGAACCAATAAGAATTCATGGAATTCATGACAAGATTCTCTATATTGCCACATTTAGTGTGATATGCAATGGGATATGCAATACAAGGATGCAGAAACATCCTGAAAGTTACATCAACAACTAACTCTTTTAAATCTGTACTTAAAAAATGAGTGCCCAAACACAAGAGTGGCTAGTTTTGGATACACTATGTGGAATTAGATGTTAAATGTATGCTTGAAGGTCCAATCAATAGATAGAATTCTCTGGACGACAGGCGGATGAGCTATATAGTTCCGAAAACTGGGTATATGTAACTTGCACCCATTTGGATTTATATGACTGAGGAAATCATCAACTGCTCTATCTAAAAAATGTAAAGCACAAGACGCCAAGGATAAATCTAAACAGGACAAGTGAAACAATATAGGCCAGTATGAAGTCTATCAGCAAACCTATTGGAGATTTCCATCAGAGTAGTTTTTCGTTACATTGTTTTGCAATGTATCGGCAATCAAGATTGCTCAGAATTTCATTCCAATGGACATCAAACTATAAGTGAACAAAAATCATATTCAATGCACCTCACCTTCCTAAAAGCTTTATATCCATGCTATCTACTAGACACAAAACCGTCTATCAACCGCACATTTTTACACATGCCTTGCAAGTGGCACACATTGCTGCTACACAAGAAACGATATGCATGGATTGTGGGGGAGCCCTTTGCAGACCTCCTTAGCGCTATCCCCACAGCCTCCATACCCATCACACCATATGGATGTAATACCTTGAAGGTCGACAATGTAGTGCAATTGGAGGAGACGGTGGACGTGACCTTGTAACTGTGCATCATTGGCTCATTGACATGCTTAGCCATGACCACCCGACCCAACATTGCCTTAGTCGTCAACCTGCACACACAATTCTCAAAGTGCCGACGGGCGGGAGCCTCGCATGCACGTATGGTTCCTATCCCATGCATTGGAATCTGTTGCCGTTGGCAGTTCTCAGTGGTTCTTGAAAACTACACAGACAACGACTAGGCTTGGAGCCTTAATGGGAGTAGTCGGACTGGGTATGTGTTTCTGCTAGACGGCACCGTGCTTTCATGGTGTAGTGGAAAGCAAGGATACATCGCTCATAGCTCGTGGGAGGCATAGTACAATGAACGAGGGTTTTGGGCTGCTAAGGTTGTGTGGTTTCAAGGCCATATCTGTGAGTTGCATCAATTGTTGGCATGCATTCTCCGTGCGATGTGACAACCTGAGTCCCCTCGCTATCTCAGGGAACTCCTATGTGTTGTATGCAAGCACAAAGCACATCATTATGGAGCATCATTTTGTGTGTGACTTAGTGTAGCAACACATGAGCTCCGTGATTGAACTGGGTACATGTGTGGAGTGGGCTGAATTATTGACCAAGAAGTTGGCGCATGGGAAGCTCAGCATAACCATTCATTCTGTCGGGATTTGCTGAAAGTCGGAGGTTTTTTTAGATTGATATGCATGGTTCAAGGATAACTTTTCATGCATCCATGTTCTGCTGGTATGTGGACATGCGTACCATCAGATCATGGGGCATTGTTGGGATATGTGACGTCCAGTCCTGTTCATGTGTAATCAACCACTCTGATGTGTCCATAATCATGTAGATCCTTGATGCAAACCCAGCTGGAGATGACTTGCCAACGTTGAGGGAGTGAGGACGATCGTTCTAGTTCAGGTGTAGTCGACCACTCATGTGCATGTGAGTCAATCCCGTCTGCTTGTATAGCTTACTGTGACCACTCGGCCGTGTCCATGCTCGTGTAAGTCCCTGATGCGGATCCAGCTGGAGCCAGAGGACAGACGGATGGTGGCTCCATCCACCCGCAGCTGCCATACAGTTGCCACTGCGCCCCGGGTGCTTGCTTGGGTGCTCTGCAGTTTTTCTTCAGTTGCCAGATTTTTCTCAGAAGACTGGGTCTTGAGCCCGACCTGCATGTTTTGGATTGTGTGTCCATTGATCAATGCCAGACCTGTGCGTCTGACCAGTCATAGCGTCTGGACTGAGATTCTGCATCTCTAGGTTCAGACGGTGTTGTGGACTGGTTGTGGGCCAGTTTTACGGCAAAGAGACACTGCTGTGTGTGTCACCCATCGCGCGCCGAGGCAGGTATTTATGCTATGTGCTTTTCAGCTATCATCTCTCTCTTCATCACTAAGCTATTGGAGCTTATGAGACTTTGCGCATCTCCCTAGCCTCACTCTTGCTGTTTCTTACACCTGCTTTCTTGTTAACTGACTGGACTGTATCGCCACAACAACAACAACAAGGATAGGAATCTTCCTAGAAATTTCTCATGGCATCAGAGCAGCAAGGCATCCCTCGCTGAGCTACGCAACAGAGAAACAACAATGGCAGCAGCAGTGAGAGTCACAGCAAAAGCCACTGTCCTGGGAGGTCCCACCAAGCCACGGTGACCCGCTACAGCAGATTGCAACGGCGGAGACACTCTTGCAACCGCATCACCACGCCACCACCATGGGGCAGCCAAGGGTTTCCCAACCCTCTCCAGAAGCAGTTGAGGCACGTGATATTGAGAAGGGGTCCGTGAAGGTTCCCGGAAGATTCGTTCAGGTCGTACCTACTACCAACCCCGGACGTGAGAGAGTCCAACTTCCCAAAATGTCCACCGTTCTTGGCGTGTAAGGGCTCGTTCAAAAGTTCTTGTGAAACCATATCCATCATATCCACCCCCGACTTATTTCTTGCCATGTGGCCTCTACTAAACAAAACAACATTCTTAGATCTAGATGTTTTCCGGATTTTGGGCTGAACAGGAAAACGGTGACGTTTTTTTACTTTTTGAAGGTTGTTTTGCACAAAACCACTGCCACTGCATTCAACATCCTCTGGCGCATAATCTCTCCAAAGTTTGCTTCACTTGGACAATCTTCACACTGATGTCATCATTGTAGGTAATGACGTCAGAACGAACACAACCATTTTTTGATGAAACATCAACTTTTGCCAACGCTCCAAATGTTCGAGAAATGTCAACGGATCTTGATTTTGACAACAATGGCGTTTGGACCCATACTGAGCATCATCAATGCCGCCGGTCAGTGACAAGGGCAAGGCGCTAGGAGACCCCTCCACTTCCTCCTCTTCGGGCATCATGAGTCCACAGTTGTAATCACTTGTGATTAACGAGCTTCGTCGGACACAGGATGGGATGCACCACCAGCGGCAGGTTGAGACCGACGCGTTACAAGAGATGGAAAAGTTACTGAGGGGTCGTTCAGGGACCACGTAGCCGACACCAGGAGGACCTGTTAGAGCCGCATCATCCATTCAGCAGTCTATACCTCGTTAGAGCACAACGGCCATAGCAACCCTCATCACATGTCAACACTTGGGATGAGGAGGAGTTTGAGGATAATTCATATGAGGACGAGATTTTCATCCTTGAGGAGTGCATTCGTGAGCTGTTGCTAGGGTCCCAGCCTGTCACTCCGCCACCTTCTCGCCATCATGACCAGCTACGTCGTTCAGCAACATTTACCTTTGGTGGCATTTCCGTCCATGTTGGTCTCCCTATGCCTCCACCATCTCCTGAGCCTGAGGTCGCCCTCCCCACAAAGCAACGACCGAAGGACTTTAAGACACCTTCACCCCGTTACGATAGTGATGAAGGCTTTGATTGCTCGCGGTCCGTGTTTTAGGTTTGGACCGACTTTGAGGGCGTATGGCCCTACTACCACAGCCAATACTAGACTTACGATGCTCACCAGGAGGAGGCAGATGCAAGTGCGATGCGCGGCTTGCTCTACGCCATGCCGTAGGAGACTCTGGTCGACTCTTGCCCCTTTTTGGGTGAGGCCGAGACCGGGACTAGAGTGGAACTGTGCCAAGGGTGGGAGCTAGCCCTGACACTGCTAGTTGCAGAGACTCATACCACGAGGGTGACTCAACTGTGAGAGTTCCCCTCTCTCCACCAGGGTCTCACGGAGCTCACAAGAACTATTGGTGACGTGCCATTTACCTTTACAGGCGTCTTAGGACTAGTGGCGGGACGTAGCTGTGGACACTCAACACCATCATGACAGAGGTGCACTTGGACCATGTGAAGCTCTTTACTGGCTTCAACCATGCGGCCCTCTCTGAGTTGACAGATTCACTGCAACTGCTTCTTTAGGCTCATCGCTACTTCCTCTAGGCGACATTGCCTATCAGCAGAGTCCACTTGTTGCATGAGTGATTGTGACCCCGCCTACGCCTCTGTCCTAGTTCACTAGTCCCACCTCCACCGCTTCCTCCTCCTCCTCCTCCACCTCAAGCGGTCAAACTCAGGGCGTTACAGAGGCTGCACAGGAGAAGAAGGGGAAAAAGATGCGTGGCAAGGGACAGTAACAGCAGCGGCAATAGCAACCGATGAGTAGTGCCAGTGGACATTTTGTCCACTGCTACAACGGTGGGGGAGCTCATCGCTAAACATAGTGTGAGCATTCCCTTGATTGGCCTCGGATCATACGCTGCCTCCTGGCAGCGCATGCATAGCGGAACATCTCCACTCACACACGGATGAGTCATGCCGCATCCACGATTGCAGCATACGCAGCCGTTTCACCAGACATGAGTAGCAATAAGGACCCCCGGGATCGCACGATCGTGGAGCTTGTCAGCTGCTGACACTGTTAATCTTACAGTGTACATATTTCTCCTCTTGTGGTGGCCGTGAGTACACAGGGTATGCTAGTACGGCGAGTGGAGGCGACCCACCACAAAGGCACGCAATCCCTATCCTCCCTCACCAGTGGTGACCTCCAAACTGACTGCATGACCCATCTCCATCATCATCCGGGCTTGACGCACTTGCCGTTTCCTTTGATTTTCATGTACTGTAGCACTGCATCTATCTTTTGGTTCCAAGCACACGATGCCATACATTGACTTCTACAGCTTATAAACCAGGTACTCTCGGCCATCCATGACGAATCCCTCTTGCTCTTCCATGTACATCTCCTCCTCCAAGTCACCATTCAAGAATGTTGTCTTTACATCCATGTAGTGGATCTCGAACAGAGCAGAGCGTTCGCACAGTGATAAACTTTATAATAGTGTAGTCGATGTCCTCCTGCTATGAGTACCCCTTGGCGAGGAGCCTTGCCATGTGCACCTCTCTTGTTCTTGAACACCCACTTGTACTTGATTTCCTTGCTTCCAGGTGGACGCTCAGTCAGCTCTTATGTGCTGTCGTCGAGTTGCATCTACTACAACCATGGCCTCCTTATATGAAGTTGGCTCATCAGAGTCTGTTCCAACTACGACTTTCATCTCTTCTGGTTTGTGCAGCACCTAGAAATGGCCATGCTCATCAGGCTTGTTGCGTACCCTGAGAGGGTACCTGCGACCTGGTACTGAAGCGTTGGCAAGTGGTTGGCGTGGTGCTGCTAGCACAACTGCTATTGTTCGTGGTACTACATCTCCTTCCTTTGCTTCTGCGGATGAGCTCACTGTATTAACTACATCAGACATAAGAGAGTAGAGTGGTTCTTTTGTTTTCATAGTAGAGGATGGGTCAAGAGAGACTGGGTCACGGAGGATACTTAGTCCTACTACCTTGTTAGATGCTAATTGTGCTGCCTCTTTACAAACAACGTTGGTGCCGATGACGTTGCCCTCATTAAAGACAACATCAATGCGGGATTTCATCCTACATAGGAAGCTGGACCCCCATCCCTATACGGGGATTTAGTGTGTGGGGCTAGTGTATGAGGGAAGTGCACTCGTTCCCCAAAAAAAAGTACACTGATCACGCACTCAGTGCATGATTTCATCCTCCATGGAAAACTGGACCTCCTCCCCTATGGGGGGGTCCAGTGCGTGGGGCTAGTGTATGAGGATAGTGAGCTCGTTCCCCACACAAAAACACACACTGATCACACACTCAGTGCGTGATTTTGTCTTCCATGGAAAACTGAATCTCCTCCTCTGTAGGGGGGTCCAGTGTGTGGGGTTAGTGTACAAGGCCAGTGCACTCGTTCCCCACACAAAAATACACTGATCACGCATTCAATGCGTGATTTTGTCCTATATGGAAAACTGGATCCCCTCCCTTATGGGAGAGTCTAGTACGTGGGGCTAGTGTATGAGGGCAGTGTGCTCGTTCCCCAAACAAAAGTACACTGATCACATAGTCAGTGCGTGATTTTGTCCTCTATGGAGAAGTGGACCTCCTCCCCTATGGGGGGGTCCAGTGCGTGGGGCTAGTGTATGAGGGCAGTGGGCTCGTTCCCCACACAAAAATACATTGATCACGCACTCAGTGCGTGGTTTTGTCTTGTATGGAAAACTGGACCTCCTCCCTTATGAGGGGGTCCAGTGCGTGGGGCTAGTGTATGAGGGAGGTGTGGTTGTTTCCCATACGAAAGTACACTGATCACGTACTCAATGTGTGATTTTGTCCTACATGGAAAACTGGACCACCACCCCTATGGGAGGATCTAGTACGTGGGGCTAGTGTATGAGTGCAGTGCGTTCCCCCCACAAAAGTAAACTGATCATGCACTTAGTGTGTGATTTCATCCTACATGGAAAACTAGATCCCCACCCCTATGGGAGGTCCAGTACGTGGGGCTAGTGTATGAGGGCAATGCACCCGTTCCCCACACAAAAATACACTGATCACACACTCAGTGCGTGATTTTTTCCTTTATGGAAAACAGGACCTCCTCCCCTATGGAGGGGTCCAGTGCGTGGGGCTAGTGTATGAGGCCAGTGCGCTCATTCCCAACACAAGAATACACCGATCATGTACTTAGTGCGTGATTTTGTCCTACATGGAAAACCAGACCCCCTCCCTTATGTGGGGGTCCACTGAGTGGGGCTAGTGCATGATGGAAGTGCGCTTGTTCCCCACACAAAAGTACATTGATCACCCATTCAGTGCATGATTTTGTTCTCTATGGAAAACTGGACCTCCTCCCCTATGGGGGGGTCCAGTGCATAGGGCTAGTGCATGAGGGCAGTGCGCTCGTTCCCCACACAGAAATACATTGATTACACACTCAGTTTGTTATTTTGTCCTACATGGAAAAGTGGACCTCCTCCCCTATGGGGAGTGTCCAGTGCGTGGGGCTAGTGTGTGAGGGAAGTGTGCTTGTTCCCCACACAAAAGTGCACTGATCACGAATTGAGTGTGTGATTTTATCCTACATCGAAAACTGGACCCCCACCCCTATGGGGGGGTCTAGTGCGTGGGGCTAGTGTATGAGTGCAGTGCGCTTGTTCCCCCCACAGAAGTAAACCGATCACGCACTTAGTACTCGATGTGTACATACACAATTTGAGTACACTATAGTTTTAGTGCCCTTGCCTAGTGCGAGCGCACTACTAAAGCGCACTCAAAACCCAGTGCGTGATTGGCCTGCCATCAACCATGTATGCCCAGGTCGGTCGAGGCGATCAGGAGATCGTCCACGTAGACGAGGATGGCGGCGAGCGGTGCTGGGGACTGTGAGAGGAACAAGGGTGGTTCAACAGCACTCTTCACGTACCCAGCGTGTCTCACCGTGCTGGTGATCTCCTGATTCCAGTAGTGAGGTGACTGCTTCACCTCAAAGCCGGGTGGCTGGACAATGTAAATCTCCTCCTCAAGGTCCCCGTTCAGAAACGCAAAGTTGACATCCATCCTAGTCGTGCTGGGCCAACTGGCTCAGCAGCGTAAGCGTGGTCATCATCCTGCCAACAGGGGCAAAGGTCTCGGTGTAGTCCACACCAGGGACCTGGGAGAAGCCTTTGGTGTCAGGCGGGCTTTGTAGCGCTCCACAGTGTTTTCTGGTTTGAGCTTCTTGCGTAGAACCCACTTGGCCTTTATGGCTTTGTGGTTCTTCGGCAAGTTCACCAAATCAAAGACTCCGTACTCTCGGATGGCATCAAGCTCAGCCTGGCAAGCAGCTCGCCACTGCTCAGCGTTGGGGGGTGATAAGGCCTTACGCAGACTGGTTGGATCGAGAGACAACAGTGGTGCACTGCGTGTGGCCAGGGCATACATCGCAGAGAGAGGGTCGACTGTCACCATGGACTCAGCGGCGTCACGAGCGAGACCGCGCTCATGAGCAGGTAGTGCCATGCCAGTGGCACAGCCAGGGTGAACCTCCGTGAGGCCACAAACACTCAGGCCGAGGGCCTTCTTTCCAGGGCCACCGCTGACAACGCTATGCATAGGACGAGGGCTAAGGCGTCCGCCGGGTGCCCGTGTGTAGGGGTCAAACAGGGCAGGAGCAGGGGCCACTGCCGACTCCGAAGTTGGGGTGGACTGCACGGCAGGCGCGTCAGTAGAGGATGGTGCGGCCTCAATTGCCGGGTACATATCCACGGCAGACGCGAGTGCGTTAGCGGCCGGAGGCGGGGACGGCTCAGAGCCAGACATGGACGCAAACACAGTATCAGGCAGGTCCTCAGACACTGACGCGGATTGAGGATTGGGTACGATCTCAGATGCGGATGCAGACTCGTGCGCAGACTCGGACACGGGCGAGAGCGCAAAGTCAGGGGCGGGAGAACGAGCCGCAGTTGGGACGGGGCTAGAGGTGCCGACGGGCGCAACCTCTGGGGACAGCCCCTAGGGTGTCGGCGACAGAGTGACCGCACTGGCCGGGGCCACTGAGCCAATCGTGACAGGCACCTCCCCCACACGATGGGGCCCGGCACACCCAGGGGCACGGGCAATGCGAAGAGCATGGATGCGAGTAAGGTTGCGGAACACGAGATGCTCGAAGAAGAGAGCGTTGCATGACTCCACGATGCGACGACTGACAGGATCCCAAAACCGCCAGGCCTTCAACCGCGAGGCCACAACGACAAAGGCGGAAATGCGACCCTGCGAAGAAAGCTTGCTCCCTTGCTGCGCCAGTGTGAGCCAGACACAGGCAAGGGATCCCCAAAAATGGGTCCAGGTGCATATCGGCGTGACGGTCGTACCACAGCTGTTAGGGCGTGTGGTGACCTGGGAGGGTGCCGTGTGGAATGCGGTTCCAGACCCAGATCATGTACGCCATGCCCTCAAAGTCGAAGGCTTCAGGCATGGCGTTGTCAGCGCACATGGCGTGGACCGCGTCCTCCATGGTGCAGTTCCAACACTCTGAGACACCGTTCTGCTAGGGGGTGGCGGGAGCGGAGAGGTTGTGGAAAACACCAAGCTCGGTGAAGGAGCGTGCCATGTCCCGGAGGTACTCGCCTCCATGGTTAGAGTAAAAGGTCTGAGGTGAGGGGTGGGACTGGTGTTTGGCCATGACCAGCCAAAGCTGGATAGCAATGGCGGCGTTGCTCTTCTGACGCAGACTATAGATCCAGCGCATGCGCATGAAGTCATTGGTCAACGTCAAGACGTAGCGGTCGCTATCCTCCAAAAACGTGACAGGGAGCGGACCCATGAGGACAGAGTGGAAAAGCTCCAAGGGCCGACGAGCCTTGGAGACAAACTCAGGGTAGGTGGACTGGTGGATTTTGTCTTCAGCACAGGACAAGCAGTCGGTCGTGGGCGGCGTCTCGATGTTGTTGTTTGAATGCCCCTTGGCCACTAGTCTCCAGAATTGGCAAGTAGTGGACGGACCAGGCATGCACTGCTCATGTGGAGCAAGTACCCTGGGTCCTGTCCAACAGACCAGGCATGCACTGTCCTTGTTCAAGGATAAGTCCCCTGGGTTTTTCTGATGGTGGCCATTCAGATTGTCAATCTGACCGTACCGATGGAAAGAGCAGGTGTCAAACTGTCAGCTGTCCATGTTTCGGGCTGATCCAACGGTCGGATTGGAAGATGCAAGATGTGCCTTGGATCAGGGGATGCCTTCCTTGATTGAGGGGATGACCTCCTTAATTTAAGGAGTGACATCGGCCGAGGCGCGCGCGCTTCGGGTTAGCCAAGGCGTGCACGCTTCGGCTGCCAAAGGCACTCCTCAGCTGTTTATCTCTTGTACTTGCCATTGTCTCAACTACTCCTTCACTTGATGTCTCTTGTTTGAGCTGTGCGCTTGAGACTCAGCTTGATATGAACTGCTAAGGTGGTTGTAATCTTGCTCGTGCGAGAGTGCTGACTTAATTTGTTGGGCTCTCACACCAAGGAAGAAGAAGGCTTAGAGGGCGGGAGTCCCTAAGACCTTGAGCGAAAGCACCTGGGTAGCTAGGTCTCACCAGAGGCATATTAAATCCTTGGGGGTGATCGTGATCCTTGGGTGAAATTCCTTTGGACGGTCGGCTGTTGCCATTGTGTCGGCGCTATTTTCTAGACCGGAGCCTCAGGCCACGTGACTCAGGAATAACACTCGAAGGATGCCGCATCAAGACCGAGAGCAGGCTGAGTGCGGATCAGCCTTTTGACAGCCCCCAGGCACACATGACAGAGGCGTCGATGCAGGAGATAGTGGTGCTCAGGGGACAGAGCCCTAGCAACGAAGACACGAGCAGTGGGACACGGGGGCAAGGGGGGGCACTGGCAGAGGATCAAGAGATGTGATAGAGATCATCGGCAACCGTCTCATTGAGGACTGTCTCCTCAATGTCGCACACTAAGATGTGATCATCGACAGCTGTATGCATGAAACCCAAGCCCATCTTGGTCCAAGCATGGACTGACAGTAGGCTGAGTTCCAGATTAGGGACAAAGAGGACGTTGGGGATGTACACGGGACCAGCTGGCCTGGTGAACTACACAACCCCAACACCCTAGACAGGGATCTCATGGCCAGCTGTAGTGCGCACAGAGCAAACAACACCAACGGGATGTAAGACGACAAAGGCATCACGACGACACGTCATGTGATGGGTGGCACCAGAGTCAACGAACCAGGTGGTATCCGTGACACATGTACAAGGGGTAATGTGGCACTCAGTGACTGAATAGGGCGCGGCAGCGGGACGCTCGCCAGGCGACACAATAAGGCGAGCGACAGAGCACACATGAGATGCATGCACCCAAGATACATCATCAGGTCTGTCACGCACACACGGCTGGACATGAGAACCACCATAGGCATCATCATGCAACAAGACGGACAGTCAATACGCTGTAGAACCCCCCGGCTCAGTCAACTCACTCGCAACTCCCTGAGATGAGCGCAAGGCGAGAAGCTGGTGCAGCTCGGCGATCATCGTGTCCCCGTCGGCGAGCGCCTGGTCACGAGGGTTGGCTTGGGAGTCCGCTGTGGCCGCGAGCTGCTCTGGGACGGCTGTGGTAGTGGCATCCGAGCGGTCGCGCCGGACGTCTCGTGCACGCGCGCCTCGTGCGCCTGCTGCAGGCCGCGCGTGATCTTTGTCCAATCCAATGGGCGGCCCATGAGGCAAGTGCTGTTGAGGTAGCAATGGTCAAGCCCGAAGTTGAAGCACACGAGCTCGCATCCCGTCATGCTCTCTGAGCCACTGCTGCCACCGCTGCTCTTGCTGCTGCTGCTGCTGCTGCCGCTGCTACTGTTGTGGCTGACGTTGTTCATGCTGTTGCTTTTCCCACCGCTAGGGCCACAAGCAGATGATCTGTGACCCTTCTCCCCCTCAGCTAGTGCTGCTATTGCTGTGGGCGGCGGGGAGGGGGACGTGGCGGCAGCTGCGGCTGAAGTGGTGCTATCGCGAGCGCGGTTCGCTGCATCCATGCCGGCGACCTCATGGAAGTGGAGGGTGGCCCAGCATAGCAGGGTCCCATCGCTCTCCATATTGCGCAGTAGGTTCTAGTCGAATTTGCTGAAGACGCGCGCGTAGTTAGGATGGATGTCAAAGAGGATAATCTGGAGGGCGGAGTACTGCGTAGGGGTGTCGTCTCCCAACTCCTCGTGCAACTCGATCGTCCGGCGCCAGTAGTCGGCTGTGGACTCTTGAGCAGTCTAGGAGAGGGAGTTGAAGTCGCCGAGGCGCTGGGATGTCAAGGCCAAGGTGGCGCCCTCGAAAAGGGGGACGACCACTGTCCATGCTGCGCAAGGGTCAGCTCCCGAGCCGGTCAGTGGGTCACCAAAGAAATGACTCAAGTCATTGGTGAAGTCCGGGGTGGCCTTTCATCAGGTCGGAGGTGGCGCGCAGACCGCAATCTATGTCTGGGCGGGGTCAGATGCTTGGTACGGGGTGAAGTAGTAGGCGAGGACCTCCTCGCTCATAGCCCACATGCAAAAGCGCGGCTCCCAGGACTTGTAGTTGTTCCCAGTCCGGAAGAAGGGCGGGAACGACTCAAACCACTTGGGTGGCTTGACCGTCTGTAGAGCGACGGCCGAAGCCACTACCGGACCGGGCGCAGAGGAGGCAACCCCCTTTTCCAGGCGGGCCTGCAGAGCCACGTCCTCAAAGCTCAGAGGGCGGCAAGATGAGCTCAGGCTGGCATCGGCGCAGGAGCTTGTGCCCTGGAGAGCGGCATTTGACTGACGCGCTCTCCAGCGTGCCTCCAGACGGAGGAGGCGTGCTTGAAGCAACTCTTCCTCACCCTCATCTCCAGAGTCAGAGAGGGTCTTTGCTATTGCATCAGCATGGTCGCCACGGGCGATATGGTCATCGCTCGGGTCTGCGGACTAACGCCGCTGTTGCCTCCGCTGCTGGGGTAGTAAGCCCCTGACCAGGTCCTGGAGGTCAGCGACCTGCCTCGTCAGAGTTAGGAGGCTTTCCGCCTGCAGGTCCGCTAGTGCGCGCACCTGGCTTGCCAAGGTCGTCGGGCTAGGCGGCCACTACTGCTGCTGCTTTTGGAGCTACTACTGCTGTAGGAGCTACTATTGCTCCTTATGCTGCTACGTTGTTACTGTTGCTGTTGCGGCTGCTACTGCTGCTACTGTTGCTGCTGCTCCTATTACTGTAACTGCGGCTGCTGCCGTTGTGATGATGTTGGCGGTGGCCTATGCTGGCCGCTAACGAAGCTGCCCTTGGCAGTTGTGTCGGCAGAGGTGAGTTTTGGCATGTTGGCGTCGCTAGCGACGACGGCCCACGACCATGCTGGCCGGGTCGGTGACCACCTTGGCCGTCGGTGTCGGCGTCGCCGCTGCGGTGCTATCTGTGGTGCTGCCGACAATACTGCCGATGATGCTTTCGGCGGTGCTGCTGATGATGCTGTAGGCGGTGCTGCCGGTGTCGCTGTCGGGGGTGCTGTCAGCGGTGATGCCGGCAGTGCTGCCGGCGATGCGGCCGGCGGTGCTGCCGGCTATGCGGCCGGCGGTGCTGCCGGCAATTCCGCCGGTGGTGCTGCCAGCTGCTGGCCGCAGTTGCTGCACGTTAGCGGCGGTGCTGTCGGTGGTGCCTGCCGCTGCTGTTGGCAGTGCTGCCGGCGAGGGTGGCTGGCATTGGTGGCGGCACTGGCGGCAGTGTCTGTCGCGACGGTGGCCACCACTGCCGGTGGTGCTCTTGGCGGCGGTGCCGGCGTCGGCGGCGGTTCTCGCAATGCCCACGGCTGCCGATGGTGATCGTGGCTATCAATGGTCGGCATGCCGGCGGCGGCCGCTGCTCTTGTAGGCGGTGGGGAGGGCCGACGGTGCCCATGCTGGTGACGGCAATGGCACAGCGTGGTGGCAACGCCACTCACGCTGTCATTGTGATTGTAGTGGCGGTGTAGCGGTTACGACATGCGGAAGCGTCCCAGGAGCGCCAGCAGCGGCGGTGACTCTCATTGCTGCTGTTGGATCTACGTCTCAGCTGCGCAGATAGCAAGGGATGTCTCGCTGCTCTTATACCATTAAGGAATGCATGCAAGCGGGGGCTAGCAAGGAGGGGCAGAAATTAATTGCAAGGGTCTGACTAACATGACGCATCAACGCGTCTGGCTGCAAGCAATGTGCAGATAGAGATAACAAATGAGGCATAGACAACCTAAGTAGTGTCCCTGACCTAGTGGGTGCACACACGCGGCGCACATGGGCCCACAATTTCTAGCGGGACAAAACAGTGAAAAGAGCACAGTTTTGGGCATAACTCCCCGCAGACACGTCAGAAGGACGAGCAGTCTAAACCAGAACGGCCGCATCAACAAGAGCTACGTCCTGATAGGTTGCATGCCTATGTGCTTGTTGGTGTGTGTGGCTTCCACCCATCACGAGCGAAGACCAGGAGAGCAGCGGCATAGGAGAGCACGGCGACATGGTCCCCGATGCGGACCACGGAGGCATCGGCGCATCGGCAGGTGGTGGACCACCCACTCTGAGCTAACCAATAACTGCCCCAGTGTCGTGGATGCTGTCTTGGACCTCCTGGAGATTTATTGCAGCCTATCCTTGATGCGGACGCAGCTGGTGCCTGAGCACCGACAAGTGGTGGCTCCATCCACCAGCAGCTGCGAGAGAGCTGCCACGATGCCCTAGGTGCTTTTCGGGGTGCTTTGCGGTTTTTCTACAGACGCTAGAGTTTTCTCGGTGGGCTGGCTCTTGAGCCCAATTTGCATGTTTTGCATTGTCTGTCCACCAATTCGTGCTAGACTTATGCGCGTGACCAGTCATAGCGTCCGGCTTGAGATTTTGCATCTCTAGGTTTAGACGACGTAGCGGTCTGATTTGTCTGTGCAGAGTTATGGCCAAAACATTGTTTTTTGGCCGGTTTTAGGACAGACCTTGCACTGCCGCGTGCAACACTTGTCGTGCGCCGCGGCAGGTATTGATGCTGTGGACTTGTCATTTGTTAACTCTCTCAGCATGTGTTTATCAATGTAAGCACATTTGACACTGTGTCGTGTCGTCTAGCCAAACCCTTGCCATTTCGCGTCCGACCTGTGTTGACGCCTTGAGCTGACTGAGCGCTGACGCCTAGATAGTGGCAAGCGTGCTAGGAAGCTTCGTAGAATCTTCTCAGTGATGTCCCACAGCACGAATCTAAATAAGGAGAAAGTCTTATGGGCACCCGTCTGGCCGCAGGTCTCCTGCCACCGTAGCCATGTCAGGGATCTGCACGTGAATGGACATGAGCCGAGGGGTCACCGTGAGCCGTGTACGACACACACAACAACAATGTGTAGGCTGTGGTTGTAGTTGCTAGGTACTTCCCTCGTTAAGCTGTGTGAGACGAGGCAGGTGAGAGCAGCTGCAGTAGCATCTGGGCGGAAGCTGCTGCACAGCTTCCGCGCAGGGTCCGCGCGGCCACCGCGGAGCGGCTACACGCGCGCGCAGATTTGCGAGAGAAAAAAAGGAGGAGACAAGCCGACGTCAGCAATTTTTCTTGCTGACATCATCAGTCGTGCTCACGTCAGCAACCACCTGCTGACGTCATCACCATACTTAGTCAAATTTTTGGCCGGACAGTCAAACGTTGCCAGCGTTTCAACTCCTCGAGAAACGCTGATGCTTTTAAAATCCGACAAACTTCATCCATCGCCCCATACTGAGCGGCGACATTAGCCTGTCCGACAGCAAGGAGAAGGGACCAGGCGATCCCTCCTCCTCCTCGTCTGGCGTACTGAGTCCATGCTCGCAGGCCATTGAGGACCTGCGCAGCCAGCAGAATGAGATGCGTCGTGTCCAGAGAGAGCAGACTGAGGCTATCCGGACGCTGACTGAGTTTCTGCGCGCTCCGTCCACGGCCCCTCCGCGGATCTCTGAGGGAGCTGCCGGAGTTGCGGTCTCTACCCAGCATTCGGTTCAGGCACCCGTGACAGGCGCTCCACCTGACCCACCACCTGCTGACCTCCTTGATGATGAGCCACTACACGATGAGTCATTCATGCCAGGCATCACGGATGATTCCCAGGAGCACGAGATTCGAGTTCTCCAGGAGCGCCTCCGTCCGCTGCAGACGGGTACCCGACCTCCACCGGTTACCCCGATACGATCATCACCTGACTACCCTGGCGATCACCCTCTCCCAGGAGTTTTCCCCATCTTTCGTCCTCCTCAGCCTGCGGTTGCTCTCCCCACGGAGCGGCAACCTAAGGACTTTGAGGCATCGCCTCCACGGTACCTCAGCGAGGATGATTTCGACTCCTGGGAGATCTTGTTTCAGGTGTGGGCTACATCTGAGAAAGTGTGGCCTTACTACCACAGCCCGTACCACTCTACAGACCCAGCACAGGTACTGACAGCAGCCCGGGCCATGCGCGGACTTCTCTACGCCATGCCACGCAAGACTGTCGTCGACTTCCACCCCTTCCTTGGCGAGGCTGGCACAGGCACCTGCGCCGATCCCCGTGGAGGCTGGGATCTGGCGTTGTCCCTGTTGGCCGCAGAGACGCACGCTAATCGTGCGTCACACATTCGTGCTTTCCATTCGCTTTGTCAGGGGCCTGCGGAGTCTGCACCGGATTACTGGCGACGCGCTGTGCGTATCTACACGCGTCTGGGGACCTTAGGAGGTACACAACTGTGGCTGCTTCGGACGATTATGCTCGGAGTTCGCCTTGAGTACACCGACATCTTCACGCGGTACAGCGACGCTGTCCTTGAGCCTTTATCAGTCACTCTGTAGCTGCTCCCTTCGGCGCATCAGCTTTTCCTCCAGGTGACTTCAGCCCGTGAGGCAGCAGTAGCGCATCAGGAGACCTCCCTCGCTGCAGCAATCGTCGCATCACCACCATCTTCTCTCCTGCAGTCACCCTCATCCACCTCCACCATGACCACCTCATCTTCCTCCTCTTCGACCCCGTCTACACCCANCCTTGGGCGCATCAGCTTTTCCTCCAGGTGACTTCAGCCCGTGAGGCAGCAGTAGCGCATCAGGAGACCTCCCTCGCTGCAGCAATCGTCGCATCACCACCATCTTCTCTCCTGCAGTCACCCTCATCCACCTCCACCATGACCACCTCATCTTCCTCCTCTTCGACCCCGTCTACACCCACGCAGACACAGGGCGTTGCAGCAGCCGCCCAGGGGAAGAAGAAGAATAGGAAGCTTGGATCAGGTCAGCAGCAGTCGTCATCCAGTGGTAGCAGTGGCCGTTCTGTGCACTGCTACAACAGTGGAGGCGCCCATCACTACACCGAGTGCCAGCAGCTGCTTGACTGGGCGCGGATCACCCGTGGGCTTCAGGTTGCTCATGCTCTTCGTTCCACGTCCGGCGCATCCCCCGCACCCTTCTCGGGACGTGCGGCGGCCATGACTGTAGCTGTTCCTGCATCCTCACCGGCGAGCAGCAGCGATCCGGACCCACGCGACCGCATCATCGCCGAGCTTCGTCATCTTCTGGCGCTTCACTTTCGGGGAGGTGCGAGTGTGTTGTCATCGTCAGGTGCTTCACAGACTGCTTGTTCATCCGTTCCCGTGGCTCGTGATGACGCGTGTGGGGGAGCACAGTCAGCATGTGATGATGATGGGCCTGACTGCATTGACTGGATTCATGAGTCTCATCTTCGTGATGTACGTTGTTCCTTCCCACTGTCGGCTCAGCGTCCCTCTGATGCCGAGTGTTCCATTGCTCGTTGTACAGTGACGTCCACTAGTTGTGATTCCAGTGGCACTTGGATCATTGATTCTGGGGCCACCCATCACATGACATGCCGTCATAGTGACTTTGTCGTACTTGGTCCTATCACGACTGTTCGTTTTGTTCGTACAGGCTCTTGTCAGTCCTTGCCAGTCCATGGTGTGGGGGTTGTATGTTTCGACGGTCCGTCTGGCCCCTTGTATCTTTCTGACGTGTTGTTTGTGCCTGATCTTGAGCTCAGCCTACTTTCTGTGCGTGCCTGCACTCTGATGGGTCTCTCTGAGGAACACACTACCGATTCAGCAACTGTGACTGCTACCGACACCCGCAGCATTGTCTTGCGTGCTTCAGTCATAGATGATTTGTATCGTATCGCTCGGCCCTCCTCCCCTTGCTCTCCCTCCTCATCTGGTCGTGTTTTTGTCACTGGTGTTCTATCCTCGGAACACCAGTGGTTGCTTCATCGTCGTCTGTGTCACGTGGGATCCGACACTGTGTCAAAACTCATTCGGACACATCCTGCTCTTGGTCTTGACGTGGCTTCTTTCAAGAAGCCACCCAAGACCGACTGTCTTTCCTGCGCTCAGGGGAAGATGCACCGGTGCACCTACCCTGGCTCGCGTTCCCGAGCGCTTAGGCCTCTCGAGTTGGTCCACTCGGACCTTCTCGGTCCTCTCCCGGTCGAGTCCCTGTCCGAGAGGGGCCGGTATGTTATGACGCTGATTGATGACTTCACCCGCATGCGGTGGGTCTACAGTCTGCGTCAGAAGAGTGACGCCGCCCTTGCGGTTTGGCTCTGGCTTGTGATGGCTGAGCGTCAGTCTCGCCACACGCTACATGCTTTTTGCTCGGATCGCGGCGGCGGGTTCCTTGGCGAGATGGACTCCTTCTTTGCTGAGCACGGGATTTTTCACCAGGTTTCCGCTCTTGCTACTCCACAGCAGAACGGTGTATCTGAGCGCTGGAACCGCACCATGGAGGATGCGGTTCGCGCCATGCGGTCTGAGTGCGGTCTCCCGGAGTCTTTCGCCTTCGAGGGCTTCGCCTACATGACTTGGGTCTGGAACCGCCTCCCGCATGGTCCACTTCCGGACCATGTTACACCGTACGAGCTCTGGTTTGGCCACCGTGCTNGGCGAGTTCCTTGGCGAGATGGACTCCTTCTTTGCTGAGCACGGGATTTTTCACCAGGTTTCCGCTCTTGCTACTCCACAGCAGAACGGTGTATCTGAGCGCTGGAACCGCACCATGGAGGATGCGGTTCGCGCCATGCGGTCTGAGTGCGGTCTCCCGGAGTCTTTCGCCTTCGAGGGCTTCGCCTACATGACTTGGGTCTGGAACCGCCTCCCGCATGGTCCACTTCCGGACCATGTTACACCGTACGAGCTTTTGTTTGGCCAACGTGCTGACCTTCGTCTCGCTCACGTCTAGGGATCTCTCGCCTCCGTGTGGTACACCGAGGACCAGCAGGCGTCCAAGGTCTCCCCCCGGGGTTGCTTGTGTGCCTTCATTGGCATCTCCCCGCGGTCGAAGGCCTGGCGTTTTTGGGACCCCACTCGCCATCACGTCATTGAGTCCCGTGACGCGCTGTTTTTTGAGTCACTCACGTACCGTGACCTGACTTCGATCACAACCCTCTCTGCAGCCCATGTCCCTTCCTGTGAGGGTCCTCGGCGGATGGGGAGACTTCTACGCCAGCGACCATCCCTCGTCCGGCTGATGTGTCTGCTCGAGCCCCCTCTCGATCTCCAGTCCTTGATGATCCGGCTATCATTGCCGTCGGCCCAGAGATCTTGCCTGTACAGCCTGTTTCACACCCCACAGGTACCTCTTCTCTAACGCCTCCTCCTGCACCATCACCTGTGTCTGCCAGCACCCCTGCTCCTGCACCATCACCTGTGTCTGCCGACACCCTTGCCGGTATCCCCACTCCCGTTCCTATGTCGGTTGACACCCCTGCCTCAGTGTCTAGACCAGACTTGCCTGCTGTCACACCCAACTTCGTGTCTCCCACGCACTCATCTCCTCACTCGGCCTCTCCGGCTGCCTCGTCTCAGCCCTCACCAGCTGTGGTCATACCTGTTCCTGTGGTCGTACCTGTCCATGAGCCTGACGTGCGCCCCTCGACCTCCGTTTACTCCCGTGAGCCTAGTGGCCACCTTTGACCACTAGACTCCGGAGCTCAGCGAGCGTCGGGTCCCGGACCCAGGCGTTCCACTCACAGCATCGCGAGCGGTGATCCAGGCACAAAGGCCTTAGGCATGAGTGCCCGCACCGAGCTTTCAGAGGTACATCCAGCGTACCCTGTAGGGCACGACCTGGTGACTCGTGAGTTCCATATCGCCTGTGACGCAGTAGCTGATCTCGTGGTCGTCAGGCCCAACACTGAGGTGTGTGCACTCGCCACACAGAGTTCCCCCTCTATGGCGCCTGACCCTGGCACATTGATGGAGGCCCTCTCATCAAAGGATGCCGATACCTGGCGAGCTGCTTGCGAGGATGAGTTTCGCGCTATCCGAGAGCACAGAGTCTATGAGCTTGTCGACCTTCCCCCTGGGAGGAAGGCGATTCAGGTCAAGTGGGTCTTTCATGAGAAGGTGAAGCCGGATGGCTCATTGGAATGCTACAAGGCCCGCTTGGTCGTCAAGGGGTACTCTCAGATTGAGGGAGTGGATTACACTGACACCTCTGCCCCTGTCGGCCGCATGACCTCAGCTCGAGCTCTGTTTGGTGTAGTGGCTCAGCATGACTGGGAATTGCACCAGATGGATGTGAACAATGTGTTCCTCCATGGCTCTCTGGATGAGGAGATTTACGTGGCTCAGCCACCAGGTTTTGAGGACGGTGACAAGGTCTGGAGCTTGCCCTTGTACGGCCTCAAGCAATCTCCACGATACTGGAACCGGGAGATCACTGGCACTTTGACTCGCGTAGGATACGTACAGAGCAAGGCAGACCCCTCGCTCTTCATCCTACCGACACCTGAGCGATTCACCGCCATCCTGGTCTATGTTGATGACCTCCTGATTGTGTCTCCATCCCTGGAGGCCGTGAAGGAGGCCAAGGCTGTCCTGCAGATTGCCTATAGGATGAAGGACCTCGGTCCTGCACCGTTTTTTCTCGGTATGGAGATCGTGCGAGATTGCAGACATCAGACACTGTTGCTGCATCAGGCCCGATACGCACGAGTCATGGGGGAGCACTTCAGCGATCTCCTTGGTGCAGTGCCATCCGCTTCCATACCCCTTACACCCGATGGGCAGGATGCCCTAAAGGTGGATGATCCTACACAGCTGGGGGAGACAGTGGACGTGACCTTGTACCTCCGTCTCATCGGATCTCTGATGTACCTAGCCACCACAACGCGTCCTGACATTGCGTTCGCCGTCAACCTCCTCGCTCAGTTCTCGCAGGCTCCACGTGCGAGAGCCCTTCACGCGGCTGTGTGAGTGGTACGGTACGTGGTCTCCATGCCGTACCTCGGACTCTGCTTTCGTCGGCAGTGTTTCGTGGTCCTTGACGGCAACACTCACAGTGACTGGGCTTGGAGCCCTGATGGGCGCAATCGTACTGGCTACGTGTTTCTGCTCGGTGGTACCGCTTTGTCTTGGCGAAGCGGAAAGCAAGGCTGCATTGCACGTAGCTCGTCAGAGGTAGAGTATGTTGCTTTGGGCGCAGGGGCTGCTGAGGCAGTATGGCTATAGTGCTTGTTTTTTGAGCTTGTGCAGTCAGTACCCGCCGTTGTGCTGCGTTGCGACAACCAGAGTGCTCTCGTCATTGCGAAGAACTTTGGTGTTTTTCATGCTCACACAAAGCACATTGCGGTTGAGCATCACTTTGTTCGTGATCTGGTGGAGCAACGCGTGATCTCCATCATGTGGGTTGGTACCGACACGCAGCGTGCTGACTTCTTGACGAAGGCACTTGCTCGCGGAAAGTTCCTGGTGGCCATTCGTTCTGTTGGGCTTTGTCCCGTGCGTGAGAGTGGTTGAGTGTGGGATGTGCGTCTGCATCTCATTTGTTTGTATCACTCACTATTGTGTTCGTACCAGTGCTGCACGCGTATGGACATGCGTACCATCGGGTCATGGGGGAGTGTTGTGCTTGGTGCCGTTCCTGTACAGTTTACTGTGACCACTCGGCTGTGTCCATACTCATCCAGATCCCTGAGGCGGGCGGCCCTGGTGACACCGGCGCGACGACAGGCAGCGGACTACCAGCTTGGAGCTCGCCGACCACTGCGCCAGAGCCCCAGATGCCACCGGGAATCTCTGCTGTGTCTTTTACATCTTGCAGGCGTCTTTTGGCAGACTGGCCATGAGATCTATTTGCATATTCTTGTATTGTATGCTCACTGTCTGTCGACGGATGCATGCATGTGACCAATCGTAGCGTCCGTCTTTTGATTCTGCACGTCTAGGTTCAGACGGCATAGCGTTCTGACATGTGTGCGCAGAGTTACGGCCAAAACAGTGGTTTTGGGCCGGTTTCAGGACAGCTCTTGGACTGTCGCGTGCGACACCCGCCGTGCACCGCGGCAGGTATTTATGCCTTGGATCTGTCATTTGTCATTTCTCTCTACATATGCTATATTGAAGCATTCTGACACTTTGCCTTGTGTCTCCTAGCCAAACCCGTGCCGTAGTGTGTATGACCTGTGACTGTCGACACCGTCTGATCAGGCACTGATGCCTAGTCAGCGGCTACGTTGCTAGGAAGTTTCCACGCATTTTCTCATGGTATCAGAGCAGTGAGACAGTTCTCACTGAGCTGCGCAACAGAGACGCAGCAGAGCAGCAACAGTGAGAGTCACCGCTGTAGCAGAGTTCTTGAGGCCTGTTGGAGACAGCCGGTCGCCGTCTACACAACCCCACCCACCACATGAGATCGTAGCAGCAGAGGCAGCAGCAGTGTTGTGCACCGCCACGTGAGGTGCGTGGCGGCTGCAGTGAGTGCAGTCGCCCCTCCCATAGCCGCAGCAGCAGAGCAGCAGTAGCAGAGGCGGCGGCAGCAACAGCGCAGCAGCAGCGGCCGCAGCAGCAGCGGCGGCAGCAGCAACGGCTGCAGCAGCGCAATAGCAGCGGCGGCAACAGCAACATAGCATCAGCAGTGGCAGCCGCGGCGGGAACAGCAGAGCAGCAGCACGAGTAGCAGCAGCAGCAGCGCGGCAGCGGCAGCAGCAGCAGCGCGCGGCGGCAGCAACGAGCAGCAGCCGCAGCGTGCAGCAGCAGCAGCAGCAGCAGCAGCGCAGCCGCTGCTGCCACCGCTGCATCCGCAGTGACACAGCTGCTGCTGTAGCTGACAGCATAGCTGCTGCAGCAGCTGGGCAGAAGCTGCTGCGCAGCTTTCGCGCAGCGTCCGCGCGGCCACTGCACAGCGGCTGCACGCACGCACAGATTCGCGAGAAGAAAAAAAGAAAAAAAAAGGAGGAGACAAGCCGACGTCAGCAATTTTCCTTGCTGACGTCATCAGTCGTTCTGACGTCAGCAACCACCTGCTGACGTCAGCACCATACTTGGTCAAATTTTTGGCCGGACAGTCAAAAGTTGCCAGCGTTTCAACTCCTCGAGAAACGTTGACGCTTTTAAAATCCGACAAACGTATCCGTCGCCCCATACTAAGCGGCGACATGAGCCTGCCCGACAGCAAGGAGAAGGGACCAGGCGATCCCTCCTCCTCCTCGTCTGGCGTACTGAGTCCACGCTCGCAGGCCATTGAGGACCTGCGCAGCCAGCATAATGAGATGCGTCGTCTCCAGAGAGAGCAGACTGAGGCTATCCGCACGCTGACTGAGCTTCTGCGTGCGCAGTCCAAGGCCCCTCCGCGGATCTCTTAGGGAGCTGTCGGAGTTGCGGTCTCTACCCAGCATTCGGTTCAGGCACCCGTGACAGGCACTCCACCTGACCCACCACCTGCGGACCTCCTTGATGATGAGCCACTATACGATGAGCCATTCATGCCAGGCATCACGGATGATTCCCAAGAGCACGAGATTCGAGTTCTCTAGGAGCGCCTCCGTCAGCTGCAGACGGGTACCCGACCTCCACCGGTTACCCCGATACAATCATCACCTGACTACCCTGGCGATCACCCTCTCCTAGGAGTTTTCCCCATCTCTCGTCCTCCTCAGCCTGCGGTTGCTCTCCCCACGGAGGGACAACCTAAGAACTTTGAGGCACTGCCTCCACGGTACATCAGCGAGGATGGTTTCGACTGTTGGGAGATCCTGTTTCAGGTGTGGGCTACATCTGAGGGAGTGTGGCCTTACTACCACAGCCCGTACCAGTCTACAGACCCAGCACAGACACTAACTGCAGCCCGGGCCATGCGCGGACTTCTCTACGCCGTGCCACGCGAGACTGTCGTCGACTTCTGCCCCTTCCTTGGCGAGGCTGGCACAGGCACCGGCGCCGATCCCCGTGGAGGCTGGGATCTGGCGTTATCCCTGCTGGTCGCAGAGACGCACGCCACTCGTGCGTCACACATTCGTGCTTTCCATTCGCTTCGTCAGGGGCCTGCGGAGTCTGCCGCGGATTACTGGCGACGCGCTGTGCGTATCTACACGCGTCTGGGGACCTCAGGAGGCACACAGCTGTAGGCGCTTCGAACGATTATGCTCGGAGTTTGCCTTCAGTACACCGGCATCTTCACGCGGTACAACGACGGTGTCCTTGAGCCTTTCTCAGCCACTCTGCAGCTGCTCCCTTGGACGCATCAGCTTTCCCTCCAGGTGACTTCAGTCCATGAGGCAGCAGTAGCGCATCAGGAGACCTCTCTCTCTGCAGCAGTCGTCGCATCACCACCATCTTCTCTCCTGCAGTCATCCTCATCCACCTCCACCATGACCACCTCATCTTCCTCCTCCTCTTCGACACCGTCTACACCCACACAGACACAGGTCGTTGCAGCAGCCGCCCAGGGGAAGAAGAAGAATAGGAAGCGTGGATCAGGTCAGTAGCAGTCGTCATCTAGTGGTAGCAATGGCCGTTATGTGCACTGCTACAACAGTGGAGGCGCCCATTGCTACACCGAGTGCCAGCAGCCGCTTGACTAGGCGCGGATCACTTGTGGGCTTCAGGCTGCTCATGCTCTTCCTTCCACGTCTGGTGCATCCCCCGCACCCTTCTCCAGACGTGCGGTGGCCACGACTGCAGCTGTTCCTGCATCCTCATCGGCGAGCAGCAGCAATCCGGACCCACGCGACCGCACCATCGCCGAGCTTCGTCATCTTCTGGCGCTTCGCTTTTAGGGAGGTGCGAGTGTATTGTCATCATCGGGTGGTTCACAGACTACTTGTTTGTCCGTTCCCGTGGCTCGTGATGACGCGTGTGGGGGAGCACAGTCGGCATGTGATGATGATGGGCCTCATTGTACTGACTGGATTCATGAGTCTCATCTTCGTGATGTACGTCGTTCCTTCCCACTGTCGGCTCAGCGTCCCTCTGATGCCGAGTGTTCCATTGCTCGTTGTACAGTGACATCCACCAGTCGTGATTCTAGTGGCACTTGGATCATCGATTTTGGGGCCACCCATCACATGACGTGCCGTCATAGTGACTTTGTCGTACTTGGTCCTGTCAGGACTGTTCGTTCTGTTCGTACAGGCTCTTGTCAGTCCTTGCCAGTCCACGGTGTGGGGGTTGTATGTTTCGACGGTCCATCTGGCCCCTTGTATCTTTTTGGCGTGTTGTTTGTGCCTGATCTTGAGCTCAGCCTGCTTTCTGTGCGTGCCTGCACTCTGATGGGTCTCTCTGTGGAGCACACCGCTGATTCAGCGATTGTGACTGCTACCGACACCCGCAGCATTGTCTTGCGTGCTGCAGTCATAGATGATTTGTATCGTATCGCTTGGCCCTCCTCCCCTTGCTTTCCCTCCTCATCTGGTCGCGTTTTTGTCACTGGTGTTCTATCCTCGAAACACCAGCGGTTGCTTCATCGGCGTCTGTGTCACGTGGGCTCCGACACTGTGTCGAAGCTCATTCGGACACAGCTTGCTCTTGGTCTTGACGTGGCTTCTTTCGAGAAGCCACCCAAGACCGACTGTCTTTTCTGCGCTCAGGGGAAGATGCACCGGTGCACCTACCCTGACTCGCGTTCCCGAGCGCTTAGGCCTCTCGAGTTGGTCCACTCGGACCTTCTCGGTCCTCTCCCGGTCGAGTCCCTGTCCGAGAGGGGCCGGTATGTTCTGACGCTGACTGATGAATTCACCCGCATGCGGTGGGTCTACAGTCTGCGTCAGAGGAGTGACGCCGCCCTTGCGGTTCGGCTCTGGCTTGTGATGGCTGAGCGTCAGTCTCGCCACACGCTACATACTTTTCGCTCGGATCGCGGCGGCGGGTTCCTTGGCGAGATGGACTCCTTCTTTGCTGAGCACGGGATTTTTCACCAGGTCTCCGCTCTTGCTACTCCACAGCAGAACGGTGTATCTGAGCGCTGGAACCGCACCATGGAGGATGCGGTTCGCGCCATGCGGTCTGAGTGCGGTCTCCCGGAGTCTTTCGCCTTCGAGGGCTTCGCCTACATGACTTGGGTCTGGAACCGCCTCCCGCATGGTCCACTTCCGGACCATGTTACACCGTACGAGCTCTGGTTTGGCCACCGTGCTAACCTTCGTCTCGCTCGCGTCTGGGGATCTCTAGCCTCCGTGTGGTACACCGAGGACCAGCAGGCGTCCAAGGTCTTCCCCCGGGGTCGCTTGTGTGCCTTCATTGGCATCTCCTCGCGGTCGAAGGCCTGGCGTTTTTGGGACCCCACTCGCCGTCGCGTCATTGAGTCCCGTGACGCGCTGTTTTCTTAGTCACTCACGTACCGTGACCTGACTTCGATCACAGCCCTCTCTGCAGCCCATGTCCCTTCCTGTGAGGGTCCTCGGCGGATGGGGGAGACTTCTACGCCAGCGACCATCCCTTGTCCGGCTGATGTGTCCGATCGAGCCCCCTCTCGATCTCCAGCCCTTGATGATCCGGCTATCATTGCCGTCGGCCCAGAGATCTCGCCTGTACAGCCTGTTTCACACCCCACAGGTACCTCTTCTCTCACGCCTCCTCCTGCACCATCACCTGTGTCTGCCGGCACCCCTGCTCCTGCACCATCACCTGTGTCTGCCGGCAACCCTGCCGGTACCCCCACTCCCGTTCCTACGTCGGTTGACACCCCTGCCTCAGTTTCTGGACCAGCCTTGCCTGCTGTCACACCCAGCTTCGTGTCTCCCACACACTCATCTCCTCACTTGGCCTCTCCGGCTGCCTCGTCTCAACCCTCACCAGCTGTGGTCGTACCTGTTCTTGTGGTCGTACCTGTTCCTGTGGTCGTACCTGTCCCTGAGCCTGACGTGCGCCCCTCGACCTCCGGTTACTCCCGTGAGCCCGGTGGCCGCCTTCGAACAGTAGACTTCGGAGCTCAGCGAACATCAGGTCCCGGACCCAGGCGTTCCACTCGCAGCATCGCGAGCGGTGATCCAGGCACAAAGGCCTTAGGCCTGAGTACCCGCACCGAGCTTTGAGAGGTACATCCAGCGTGCCGTGTAGGGCACGTCCTGGTCACTCGCGAGTTCCATATCGCTTGTGACGCAACAGCAGATCTCGTGGCCGTCAGGCCCGACACTGAGGCGTATGCACTCGCCACGCAGAGTTCCCCCTCTATGGCGCCTGACCCTGGTACATTGAGGGAGGCCCTCTCATCAAAGGATGCCGATACCTGGCGAGCTGCTTGCGAGGATGAGCTTCGCGCTATCCGAGAGCACAGAGTCTATGAATCTGTCGACCTTCCCCCTGGGAGGAAGGCGATTCAGGTCAAGTGGGTCTTTCGCAAGAAGGTGAAGCCGGATGGCTCATTGGAACGCTACAAGCCCCGCTTGGTCCTCAAGGGGTACTCTCAGATTGAGGGAGTCGATTACACTGACACCTTTGCCCCTGTCGGCCGCATGACCTCAGGTCGAGCTCTGTTTCGTGTAGTGGCTGAGCATGACTGGGAACTGCACCAGATGGATGTGAACAATGCGTTCCTCCATGGCTCTCTAGATGAGGAGATTTACGTGGCTCAGCCACCAGGTTTTGAGGACGGTGACAAGGTCTGGCGCTTGCGCAAGTCCTTGTACGACCTCAAGCAGTCTCCACGGTGCTGGAACCGGGAGATCACTGGCACTTTGACTCGCGCAGGATACGTATAGAGCGAGGCAGACCCCTCGCTCTTCATCCTACCGACACCCCAGCGGTTCACCGCCATCTTGGTCTATGTTGATGACGTCCTGATTGTGTCTCCATCCCTAGAGGCCGTGAAGGAGGCCAAGGCTGTCCTGCAGAGTGCCTACAGGATGAAGGACCTCGGTCCTGCACCGTTTTTTCTCGGTATGGAGATCGTGCGAGATCGCAGACATCGGACATTGTTGCTGCATCAGGCCCGATACGCACGAGTCATGGGGGAGCGCTTCAGCGATCTCCTTGGTGTAGTGTCATCCGCTTCCACACCTCTTACACCCGATGGGCAGGATGCCCTGAAGGTGGATGATCCTACACAGCTGGGGGAGACAGTGGACGTGACCTTGTACCTCTGTCTCATCGGATCTCTGATGTACCTGGCCACCACCACGCGTCGTGACATCGGTTCGCCGTCAACCTCCTCGCTCAGTTCTCGCAGGCTCCACGTGCGAGAGCCCTTCACGCGACTGTGCGAGTGGTACGGTACGTGGTGTCACGCCGTACCTCGGACTCTGCTTTCGTCGGCAGTGTTCGGTGGTCCTTGACGGCTACACTGACAGTGACTGGGCTTGGAGCCCTGATGGGCGCAGTCGTACTGGCTATGTGTTTCTCCTCGGTGGTACCGCTTTGTCTTGGCGAAGCGGGAAGTAGGGCTGCATTGCACGTAGCTCATCAGAGGCAGAGTATGTTGCTTTGGACGCAGGGGCTGCTGAGGCAGTATGGATGCAACGCTTGATTCTTGAGCTTGGGCAGCCAGTACCCGCGATTGTGCTGCGTTGTGACAACTAGAGTGCTCTCGCCATTGCGGAGAACTCTGGTGTTTTTCATGCTCACACAAAGCACATTGCGGTTGAGCATCACTTCGTTCGTGATCTGGTGGAGCGACGCGTGATCTCCATCATGTGGGTTGGTACTGACACGCAGCGTGCTGACTTCTTGACGAAGGCACTTGCTCGCGGAAAGTTCCTGGTGGCCATTCCTTCTGTTGGGCTTCGTCCCATGCGTGAGAGTACAGAATCCATGGATCCGCGGATCCAACCCGAGGATCTCGGATCTCGGATCGATCCGCGGATACGGATCCAGCCTCAGATCCGATCCGAGGAACCGCGGTTCTGCGAGGGGAGGGGGGGGGGTCAAAAAAGGTCCCGGGGTCGATTTCAACACCGGATGACCTCGGAAGTCAAAGTTCGAAATCTCCACCACCTCTCGCATGACTGGTCCATATGTACTGGACAGCCACTTCACGAGCCAGCAAGGCTTAGTTGATTACATGATGTTGGCCACCTCACCCGATGACATGCACAACTCCATTATTGGGGATTAATGCAGCTGAGATGTAACTGTCCACCTCATCTGCTTTCATCTGTGTGAAGTATTTTGACTGGACCTTTCCACAACATCACCTTTCACATGCGTCATGCATATGCGGCACAGATGCGGTGCAGATGCGCCGCTCATCGTTCCGTTGCACGTGGCAACCTCGAATCGATCCGCCACGGTCGAGGTTCGTTGGATGTGCTATGAAGATATTTGCTTTTCCGGAGATCATCAGTAATTGACAACGCCATGTTCAATTTGGGATATCGATAATAAACAGTAGACAGGTGTATGGATCGTATCGTTTGGGGCATTCCGGTAGGCAACCCATTCAAACGGTTTTAGGGTTTTAACTGTGAAAATGCAACATTTGTGCATTCGGATTGGTCAAGACGTGGTCAGTCCCGCTCCGCTCCGCTGTGGTCGCGGAGCCACTCTAGCCCCATCGAGCTCCTACACGTCAGGAATCGGCCTTAGCCATTTTCACCCGTGCACACCAGCGCCTGCCCGTCCGAGCACACCACTCCGCCATGGCTGAGGCGTGCTCCGCTGCGCCAAGCCGTCCGTCTGGCGACGAAGACGATGACGACGGAGACAGCGATGAGGTCGACGAGGCTGAGGCAGGTGACAAGTGTAAGCGCGGCAACGACTTGGCAGTCATCTGGACAGAGTTCACGAAGCTGGCCGATAGTCCACCCGATGACCCTCAGGCAAAGTGTAATTCCTGTCCCAAGACGTTTTCCTGCAAGCAGGGGTGCACGTCCAACATGTGGAAGCATCTGCGCATGAAGCACAACAAGATTTGGAAGAAGCTGAAGGAGCTACAGGCACTGCAGGACCTGAAGAAAGCAACAGCAGCAGCCGTGAACGCCACCGTCGAAGCAGCAGAGGTCAATCCCGAGAACACGGTGATTGCCTGTGGTGTTGCAGCAGTGGGTGCCACTTTTGACAAGCGGTACTTCCAGACATGCGTCTGGAAGCACGTAATTAACAAGAACGTCAGTTTTCTGGCAATGGAGTCAACGTGGCTGCAGCAAGCGTTCTGGCACGCCAACCCAGCAGCAACCCTGCCGGGTCGCATGACGATTTCGTGGCAGATTGTCGTCGCCGCCGCCGCGTTCCGCGCGCGCATCAAGAAGCTGCTGTCAGAGGTACCGTCAGCCATCAGCTTCACAACTGACGGATGGAAAGGGGAGAACCGGATGAAGTATTTGGGGGTCACAGCGCACTGGATGGAGAACTGGTGCATCAAGACAATTGCGCTGTCTTTTCCCGCAGTTCCCGAGAGTCCCACTGCTGTGAACGTTTTTGAAGTCTTCTCCTGTGCTCTGAAAGCCTGGGGCGTGTGGGAAAAAGTTTTCTGCCTCACCGTTGACAATGAAAGCACGAACGACAGCATGATCGACAACCACATCATACCATCTGACTGTTCCATGGAGAAGGCAGGGCACATCCGCTGTCTGGGACATATCATGAACCTCGCCATGCATGATTTGCTCAAAATTCCAGCCGTCAATGTCATCATTGCCAAGGCCAGAGCCATTGCAGTGTTTGCCGCGCGCTCCACCCCCCGCGAGCACAGTCTGATGAATGCTGTAGGAGCTGCTGGTGTGTCTTTTCAGACGCTACACCTCGACACAGAGACGCGTTGGAACAGTACCCTGGACATGATGTCCAGGGTGCTACACCTGAAGAGTGTGCTGCCTGCTTGGCTGGATGGCTATGGGATGGATGGCGAGGTGCTGAAGCCGACAACCGATGAGTGGAACCTCATCGCTCTGCTGACCCTCATCCTGAAGCCATTCAAGGCTTACACGGATGATGTCAGTGGGAGCAAGTATCCCACTCTGAATCTTGTGATCCCATTTTTTGAGAGCATGTTGGAGAAGCTGAATGGGTGGCAGGTGAAAGCACTGGCAGCAAAGGAGAAGTCAAAGAGGAGGGGCGCAGCAGGGAGGCTGAACCCAAAGGAGCACTTGCTCCTGGACATCCACCCCGGCCTCGTAGATGCAGAGACGAAGCTGAAAAAGTATGCCCGTTTGCTGTCTGTTCGTCACGCACTGGCCACAGCTCTAGACCCCCGCATTCGCATGAGGTACCATGAGCGCACGCATCGGCTGATGGGGATCAGCAGTGCAGCAGAGCTCCAGCTGAAGGTGATGGAACTGCTCCGCCCATACCACGAGAAGGTGGAGGCGCAGAGGGCTGCAGCAGACGCAGCAGCCGCAGCGGCAGGAACCCAGAGCAGCCAGCCCACACAAGAGAGCTCTACGCCTGCAGCAGCGTCGTCATCCAATGTGACTTCTGTGTCACCTGCTGTGCCTGCTGCTCTCCGCCAGCTGCGTCCCCGACCCGAGCGGCAGCGTGAAGAGGACGACGCGTTGTTGGAGGCTGCACTTGCAGATCCTATAGCTGACATGTTTGAAGTCCCCGAGGTTCCTACTGCAGCTACTGCTCCACCATCCTCCCTGGAGGAGGAGGTGGAGCAGTGGAACAAACTGCCGAAGAAGTCTCCACGCTGCCACATTCTGAAACATTACAGGAAGCTCGGGAAGAAATTTCCTACGCTGTCCCTTGCGGCTGCTGACGTGTTTGCTGTTCCNAGTGGAGAATCTGCTTACTATGAAATCCTGGATCAACGAGCCCTCCCTCCTGGATTTCCCAGTAAGCCGACATGGGATGGTGGCTAAGGAATTCACGGACGAGGAGGAGCGCATCAAGGAACTGAGGAGGCAAGCAAAGGAAGCAAACCTGCTCGGTGCAGCAGCAGAGGAGTTAGAGGGTCTCAGTATCTTTGTGAACGACGAGGATGAGGAGGAGGAGGCAGAGGGTGAAGGGGGAGGAGAAGGTTGTGATGATGACGTGATGGAGATGACATAAGCCAATCTTTTCTATCAAGTCAATTCTCTTTCCTTTGACAATCTCATGTCTGTTCCTCTTTGCTTCTGTCTATGCCTCATTATCTCCCTCAGAGTGTTAATGGTGCAATGGAAATGGTGTATGATGCAATGGAAATGGTGAATGGTGCAATCAGTGAATGCCTTGATTGGTGAGTATGTAAGTGGTGCAAAACGTACATGGTGTCTGGTGAATGCTGAAATCAGTGAGTTAAGCAGATACACATTCACCCTGTGGCCTTCAATGGTCCACTTTGTAAGAGGACCATGGCAGGTGGTAACTGGTGCACATTGTGGATAGTTGAGTCACTAATTATACGACATGGTACCACATGGTTGCATTCCAGTGTTGTGAAGTATGCACTTTGATGGTGTACATGATGACATGAAGAGAACAATAGTGGTGAATGTCCATTGTGGACATTGCAAAGCACCCAGTTTCAAACTGGGTGGATCCGACACAATCCGCGGATCAAACTAGATCCGCGGATCCGGATCCGGATCCGCGGATCCGGATCCATCAACCGATCCGGACCCGGGATTCCGGATCCATCCTGTGATCCGCGGATCTGATCTGTTGTGCACCCTTATCGCCCCGTGCGTGAGAGTGGTTGAGTGTGGGATGTGCGTCTGCGTCTCATTTGTTTGTGTCACTCACTATTGTGTTCGTACCAGTGCTGCACGCGTATGGACATCCGTACCATCGGGTCATGGGGGAGTGTTGTGCTTTGTGCCGTTCCTGTACAGTTTACTGTGACCACTCGGCCGTGCAGATCCCTGAGGCGGGCGGCCCTGGTGACACCGGCGCGACGACAGGCGGCGGACTACCAGCTTGGAGCTGGCCGACCACTGCACCAGAGCCCCAGATGCCACTGGGACTCTCTGCTGTGTCTTCTACATCTTGCAGGCGTCTTTCGACAGACTGGCCATGAGGCCTATTTGCATGTTTTTGCATTGTATGCTCACTGTCTGTAGATGGATGCATGCATGTGACCAGTCGTAGCGTCCGTATTTTGATTCTGCACGTCTAGGTTCATACGGCATAGCGTTCTGACATGTGTGCGCAGAGTTACGGCCAAAACAGTGGCTTTGGGCCGGTTTTAGGACAGCTCTTGGACTGCCGCGTGCGACACCCGCCGTGCACCGCGGCAGGTATTTATGCCTTGGACCTGTCATTTGTCATTTCTCTTTGCATATGCTATATAAAAGCATTCTGACACTTTGCCTTGTGTCTCCTAGCCAAACCTGTGCCGTAGTGTGTACGAACTGTGACTGTCGACACCGTCTGATGAGGCACTGACGCCTAGTCAGCGGCTACGTTGCTAGGAAGCTTCCACGCATTTTCTCATGTACGACCTGTGACTGTCGACACCGTCTGATCAGGCACTGACGCATAGTCAGCGGCTACGTTGCTAGGAAGCTTCCACGCATTTTCTCACTAACGCCATTTTGGTCCCTTTTGAAGCTGACGGAATTTTCTCGTTCAACTGGCTGATGTATGTATTTTGCATGCTTCACTTGTTCGCTCCTTGTCCATGCTTGAAACCCTTGCGTGCGAAGGTCCATTTCATATAGATAATCCTTCTGCACGTACAAGACCAAACAACGCCTCGTTTTGGTGAGTGTTCAAGCGGTTTCTGAGAGACAGCTCCTAGCAAGGCTGTCGCTAGCGTGGCAACGCAAGCCAGCTAGCTAACTCACTAGCACACACAGGTGGAGGTGAGAACAGCAAGGGGTTGGCTAGGGACACAAAACACAAGTGTCAGAAGCTGCAACTGTTTAAATGTGCAGAGAGAGGTGACAACTGAGGTCTGGCCAACCTAAATAGTGCCACGGACCTAGTGGATGCACACACACACGGCGCACAATCGGCGCTATTTTTCTAGCAGGACAAAACAGTGGCAAAAACACAGTTTTGGTCACAGTTCCCTGCAGACACGTCAGAACGACGAGCCGTTTGAACCAGAACGGCCACGTCGACGAGATCTACATCCTGATAGGCTGCACGCCTACGTGCTCTGTCACAGCACGAGTCTACAAAATACGGAAGTCTTCTGGGCGCCCGTCGCCACNATGACAACTGAGGTCTGGCCAACCTAAATAGTGCCACGGACCTAGTGGATGCACACACACACGGCGCACAATCGGCGCTATTTTTCTAGCAGGACAAAACAGTGGCAAAAACACAGTTTTGGTCACAGTTCCCTGCAGACACGTCAGAACGACGAGCCGTTTGAACCAGAACGGCCACGTCGACGAGATCTACATCCTGATAGGCTGCACGCCTACGTGCTCTGTCACAGCACGAGTCTACAAAATACGGAAGTCTTCTGGGCGCCCGTCGCCACAGGCTGCCAGTCTGCTGCCGCCGTCGCCAGTCTCAGGGATCTGCACGTGAATGGACATGAGCCGAGGGATCACCGTAAGCTGTGTACGACACACACAACAACACTCCCCCATGACCGGAGGGCGAAACACGTCCATGCACATGCAGACACTGACGCTGTACAGAGCAGGAAACGCACAGCAGCTACAAGCAGTAGGCACAGCACATACAGGGTGGCACATGAGGAATCAACCTGCAACAGGGGTGGGGCAGAGTCCAACGGAACGAGTGGCCGCATGAAACTTCGAACGACCCAGAGCCTTGGTCAGAAAATCCGCGCACTGCCTGTCAGTGCTCACGTGGATGACTCGGATCTCACCACGATCAACCAGGTCACGCACGAAGTGATGTTCGACATTGATGTACTTCGTGTGTGCATGGAACACACCTGAGTTCTTGGCGATGGCCTCAGCGCTCATGTTGTCACACTGGAGAACTACGGGGGGAATGGACTGACGCAGTTCACGCAGCAGACGGACGAGCCAGACACATTCCGCTGCACCGGCGCCTAGGGCAACATACTCTGCCTCGGCAGTACTGCGTGCGATGCAGCCCTGCTTTCCACTTCGCCAGGACACTGCAGTACCTCCAATGAGAAAGATGTAGCCGGTGCGGCTTTTGCCATCTGGACTCCACGCCCAGTCGCTGTCTGTGTACCCATCGAGCACAACGGACACCTGCTCGCGAAAGCACAGGCCGAAGCGTGCGGTGGACAGAATGTAGCGCACACACCGGACTGCGGCCTCCAGTGTTCGCTGGCGCGGAGCCTGCGAGAACTGGGCGAGCAGGTTGACAGTGAAGGCAATGTCGGGCCGTGTCGTGGTGGCCAAGTACATGAGCGAGCCGATGACTCGCAGGTACAGGGTCACATCAACTGGCTCCCCCAGGTCCGCTGGGTCATCGACCTTCAGGACGGCCTGCCCCTCAGGGGTCATGGGCGTGGAGGCCGTGCGGACGGCCGCGAGGAGGTCGGCAAAGCGCTCCCCCACGGTCTCTGCGTAGCGTCCCTGATGGACACGGAGTGTGCGACGAACACGGTCGCGCACGATCTCCATCCCCAAAAAGACAGAGGCCTCACCAAGATCCTTCATCTTGTAGGCCGAGGAGAGAACGGCCTTGGCAGCATTCACTGCTCCCAGGTCGGGCGAGGCGATCAAAAGATCGTCCACGTAGACGAGGATGGCAGCGAGCGGTGCTGGGAACTGTGAGATGAACAGGGACGGGTCAGCATCACTCTGAACGTATCCAGCGCGTCTCAGCGTGCTGGTGATCTCCTGGTTCCAGCAGCGTGGTGACTGCTTCAGGCCGTACAAGGCCTTCCGCAGTTGGTACACGCGACCGGTACCATCCTCAAAGCCAGGTGGCTGGACCATGTAAATCTCCTCCTCAAGATCTCCATTTAGGAAGGCGTTGTTGACATCCATCTGATGGAGTTCCCAGTCGTGCTGTGCCACCTGGCTCAGCAACGTGAGTGTGGTCGTCATCCGCCCGACTGGGGCAAAAGTCTCAGTGTAGTCCACACCAGGGACCTGAGAGAAGCCCTTTGCTGTCAGGCGCGCCTTGTAGCGCTCCACAGTGCCGTCTGGCTTAAGCTTCTTGCGTAGAACCCACTTGGCCTTGATGGCCTTGCGGTTCTTTGGCAAGTCCACCAGCTCAAAGACGCCGTGCTCGCGGATAGCATCAAGCTCAGCCTGGCAGGCAGTGCGCCA
>SZWC01007355.1:74543-119132 GCA_023375785.1 Penium margaritaceum | reverse complement strand
GAACATAAATTTGTGATCATTTGTGTGAAAAGATGAGCTAATGTTGTCAATGGTGGGTAACCAGATCAATTTGTTATGTGACTAACCATGTGTAAAATCTGAGTGGCTCAAATCTATTTCTTGAGAGTGGTACTTTATGTATTCTTTCACTACAATAGTGAGGTTGTAGTTTTGTCATTATGCCATCAAATGAGTTTGTGATTGAGTGTGTAAGTGAGTGGGTGAATGACTGAATATTGAAGTGATCACGTGAGTGGGCAAATTAGTCATAACTCCATTATTTCTCTCCTCTTGTGTGATACCAGATGTGTTTTTCTGTTGTTTTTTGGGATATGATACAACATTATGTTGACATATGTTCCCAACATTGAATGAAAATTAAGTTTCAAGCTAAGTTAAAGATGCATTGTTTTCCCATACCTAACATAAATGAGAGTTTCAAAACATAAGGTATGATGTTTTGAAAGGCAATGCTTTTTCAAATCACTTTGATAACATGAGGGATTCTTGATGGCAAACCAATTCTAGTCTATTTCCAGCATACCATGAAGAAAGCTAGAGCGTCTGTCCATTTTCATGTCACAAGCTCCCCAACTTCTGAGAATTTTTATTTTTAGCACACATTGCTTGATAGGTGTGAGAAATAAAAAGTCATGGCCACAAGATAGGATGCCTCAGGCCTCAACCCTTTAAGCAGTTCCCACCTGAAAACCATAGAATAAAAGCAAGGGAGTGGAACTGAAGCAAGTCAAAGACACATGAAAAAAGAAGAAACGGCATAGAAGAATTGAGTTAAACAGAAAAGGATATGTGTATACATAGGATCAGAGGGAATGATAGATAGGTATTGAGGGATGGAATTAAGGAGGGGGCTACCACGATGAGTTTGGCAAGCTTTGGATCGATGCTTTTGTGGTAGGAGCCACTTATGACAAATCTCCTCCTGTGTTTTCCATTCATAATATAAACAAGGAATTCAGTAATGGATGAAATATTAACATGAATGTTTGAACATAAATTTAAAGTTTTTTTTCATGTCATGGTATTAAGAAAAACAAATCAGAATGTCACTGATGGTAATCTTCAATTTTTACACCAGAAAAAACATGAAAATACGTGAGGTAAGGTTACAACTTATGTTTTATGAGAAAAAAGACAAGACGAAGGGAATGATGACCTGACCCAATGCAAAAAAGTCACAATTTCTGATGAAAAGACAATATTCAGATGTTTGATTTAAATGTGAAGAAACAGTCCGTTCTAATGTTGTGTATAGGAAAACTTTGTATACTAGCTCTGAAACTATTTCAAAAACTTTCATGATGTTGAGGTTTTAGAGTTCAATAATTAGATGCAAAGAAGAATGAAATACTTTCCCATTTCATTTACCATCATACCTTTGAGATGCATTTGCGTTATTGTTGGCACCACAAAGTTGATAAGGCTAAATGAAGTTGCCAAGACCTTCATGTTTCTACATATTGGAAATCCCTTACTACGACATGTTTCAAAATTATTCCCTCAAGATAATAAAAAAAATATGCCTTAGTTCCACTTACTCATTTCTAAGTGGGTTTGTTGCTTAATTTTTCCTACTGCATTTAACTTCCGTGTAATATTATGACCAGAGTTAGTGAGACTCTCTAGGTGAAGAGTCGCTGACATAATTATTGAACATATAACCATCTCGATGTTGTACGCTAGTGGAGCCTGGTACAATACATGCAACCAAGATGTGGTGATTAAATATTCAAATTGATTTATGTAGAGTGTGCAACAACAAAATAGTCTCATTTTTGTCGTGGCAAAGTGATGATATCTTATATGTTTATGTATAGTTTTTAGTGAAACAAGGTATGCATAAGCCTTAAGACATTCACGTGACTATCAATATTTCACTGATCCTCAGTCATGTAAAATATCACAAATACAATGATAGAATGATAGAACAAATTCTTACATATCACTTGGGACAATATCTGAAATCATTATCATNTGACCATAAGAAAAGCAAACAAACTTCAATCATGGATGTTAAAAGACATTAATTATGATCAAGGGTAACAAGCAAAACGTTTTAACACTAGCTTTAACTCAAGTTAGACAAGGGTTTCTTAGAATAAGATCTTTCTTCTTTTTTTTTTCCCAAGCAAAGTTACATATAAAGTAAGAAATAAATCACATGTAATTCACATGGTTGGTGAGATTCATGAAGACTGGAAAGGAGAAAAATCTAAACATGAATTGCCAAAAGTGGGCCAATGGCCAAAATATCTTATTGTTTGCAAGATAAAGCATAAGAGCACATGTGCCAACACATTCCACCTGTGGTGATCATGAAGTAGCATTCTCACAAGCATGGAGTTCTCATGCAAGTTTTGCTTTCAAATGTGAATCTAGCATCTTTCACATGTATTGGTTACAATTGGATAAAACGTTATTTTTGTGCATGATGAAGTTTTTCACAGCCGTGTTTCCTTTTGTGTATAACATGATTGCTTTATTCTTTGTCTAGAAAATAATTTCTGAAATGAATTGAATGGATTGTTTTCTTACATTTTTCAAAAATCACATGTGTACTAATTGAAACTTTAGTTTGGAATGAAATGGATAAATAATGTCAGTGCAAATGTAAATGCTTTTTGTAATTGAGTGTTCATTTCACTCTTCGCATGAGTGCCAATAGAGTTGTTTTTCAACCACCCGCTTTACTGCCATAAAAAACATATCCATGAAGTCTTGGGTTATAATAAAACACGTGAAAAAGCCTAAGGGTGCTTGATTGATGATTATGAAATAGTATTTAATTAAAATGTGATGTCTTCTTAGAACACAGTAAAACATTCCCAGGGCCCTTGTTATTAAAAAACCTAACCTAAAGAATGATTTTTAAGCTTATATGAAAAGCAAAATACAAATGAACACTTGAAATAATTCATGATAATCATCTCTTCATCAAATTAGACATGCATTTTACAAGAAGTAAAATGAATCCTTTCATTTCCAAGCTTAAAATTTATGTTGTAAGTAGAACGAAAACTTGCGTCATTTTCAATAGAGAATGTGAAGTTGTGCGTATAAAACATAAATTAATATTAAGATTGAGAACATTATTAGATTTTGAATAATGAATGAATAATGTACATGAGTTCATTCATTTGCGTTTAAAGAACATGTAAATGAGACTTTTCTCGAGCATATTAGGATAAGTTTCAAATAAATGTTTCAAGCCTAGAAACTTTTTGTCGCACCATCCATTACATAAGAAATGATGAAAACGTAGGACTCAATTATTCATCATATCATGGCTTTAGTTGGAACCATGTAAGGAGCTATGCACAACATTTTAGTCTCATGACCATCAAAACATTTTATGACATGGAAATCATAGTGAAAATGTCGGCTGAAATTTTCATAGCTATTTTTGAAATAATTTTCTAACATGAAACGCTCCAATTTGAGTTCACAGAGATGTATGAATCGTTTCTTCTCAATGTTTTTCCATTTAGTGTGGATAACAAAATGATGTCAACAAATCACTGTTTGGATTCATTGCATTATCTGATTATGTTTTTTAATGAAGTATAAATCTGATTCAAATGTTTTTCCTCAAATAAAAACGTATTCATTTACTAGAATTCCAAGAATAGAAAACATGTGTAACAGAAAATCTAAACACGCAATCCAAAGAATTCTCAAAATATTGCAATGACATAAGAGAATGTTTCACTCGTTTATTGTAATGGTCCATGGAGAGATGTCTTATGATATTGTTGAAGATATGAACCATGCTTTACATGAATTAAAGGTCATGATGGACATATCAAAAATCCTCATTTAAAGAATTGAATTAGTACATGTTGCTTTTTGCGATTGAAAAGACATTATGTGTTGCACACAAGCGAATTCTACGTTCCTTATCTGATGAAAAAGATACAATTCGTAGATAGTTTTTCAAATGTGTCATGAGAGATGCATTCTATCCAATTCAGTTGTGGTTAGATTTCATGGATGAGGAATGTATTGCATAAAAATGGTAAGATGAATTAAGCATGCAAGTTTCATAGGATCACAAAGATTTGAAACAAACCTCGCAACACATTTATCAGTATTAAAAAATATCATTTTGTATATTTGTGGGTATAGTTCATTGGTAGAATCTAAGTTGGATGATGCTTTAATTATTCATCACATGTAAATTTTAATTTCTTTTTTAAAAAAATTAATCCTACTTGAGAAAGATATAACGTAAGGAAGGAATTTCATATTCATGTGTAACGTTGCACGCTTCGCTCTTTAAGAGTATGCGCAACATGTGAAGGAATGTCCTTTTAAAAATGATAGGAAATGTTACCTTAAAATGCACTTGAAAATGTATCAAATCGGATGTAAAAGAATAGGATTATTCATAACATCCTTATCCTACAAAATGTATTTCAAAATGTTTTTCTTTGGTTGCATTGAATGTGCTACTTAAACATGTATTCAACAAAGGAAAAGCCTTTATTTCAAAGTGTTACTTTGCATTGCAATTTTCACTTGTTAAATGTTTTATGGTATGAATGGCCAATGGAAGTATCAAGGACACCATTTCACATTGGGTGCGCTACTTTGTTCCAACAATTCACAAGCTTTAATATCTATTGAATTTCACATACCTTCTCTCGTATTGTTTTACATCTGATTTGCATGAGTATGTATGAAGGTCCAATCTTCAGTTTTTCAAGAGAAAATGGAAATAATGACATCTAGATGGATTTATGTGATATCTCTACCATTTGTCATGAATTGTTTTCTGCTCATTCATACAATTCAACAGCATCATTTAAAATGGTGAAACAATAATGGTTGAGAAAAAGGGAAAAAAAAAATCATGAATTTGTTTTGTATTGATAAAATGTATGATATCATTGAAACTATGGCTACAATATTTTTTAAATTTACAGTCCATCATACAAATACTCCAAGGATTTACCATCAGGAACATCTCATGCCATTTTTCATGTGCACATGGAGTGGGTTTTTATAAGTGATTTTCAAGATGATTGTTTGTAAAAATGATTTATGAATTATCCCCTTATCATTACATGAAATGTACCAAAAAAGATGTAAAGATTCCCAATTTGGATTTTTGTAACGTTTCAATGTTTCAGATTTTGTAGTGTGCGTTATGCTATATTGCCATTTGGCCATGAATTTCACATATATTCCTTCGAATTGGATGAAGGAATGAAAGTTTATGTTTTAAGATTTTTGTTATTCAGATAGATTCAGAAACAAATTCACATGGAACTATAATTGGGTCAAAATATAAGTATATATGATGGATTGAAAAGATATCTTATGGTAGCAAGGTTGAAATACCATGCAAAAAAAGTTTAAAATGTTGAAGACATGCTTACACCATGGTAGGTTACTCACACGTGGGTTGTATTGGAGGCGTGAGAAAATGCATGAAAGCCTCATGTATGTTGGTTGGAGAATTCATTTTTCACGCCATAGATTGAAATTTGAAATGAGGGGCATGTGAGCAAAAAAATAAGCTAAGAACACGCATACAAGGGTTAATCTCTTGCAATTTTTAGCCCTACTGTTTGGTTGATGTACCTTTTTTTCGACTGGTTATGCAATGTTTTTCAAAATATTCAGGAAGAATAAAGACTTTGATCAATGTTTAGGACTGATTTTGTGGACGTGAATATATTTTGAAATATTTTTTGACTGTTGAATTTTTTGCCTCGCCATGATTTAAGAAAGTTTTATTTCCTTATTCAGCCATAATGCATTCTTGGAGGCAATGGAATTTTCATGAGACACACAAGTGAGGGGTTTTATAAGGAATCTACTTCTGAGTTACAACTTAGCAATTGTTTTCGATCTGTTTTATGGTGCTCTCATCTCATCACCCACCTTTCATCATTCATCTTATCAAGTTTGGCCTTCCCTTTGTTCAAGTTAACCCAAAACAAACTTGTGTTTGGATTGCCATGAAATTCATGATTCTCTTACACACTTTGTGTTATTGAATTTATGTGCCATAAGACCATCCCCCCTGTCACTCTTTCTATATTTTGACCATAATTTCATGCATGCATCATTGTTTACCATGCGCCTCTCTTTGGTGTCTCCTTTTCACATCAAACATATAGAAGTCGCCCACCTTTCAACTGAATTTGACAAGTGGAATGTGTGGTGAGGATTGAGGGAAATAGTTTTACACTTGTTATGTAACAAATTTGCTTTTGAACTTTGTGGGAGGTGTTTCAGCTTTAACAGTCATACAAACGGAACATGAAAAACATGTATTGTGATCGGCATGATTGAGACAACTTCAAAAAGTTTCATCTCCGAGGTTGTCATATCAGTGAATGTAACCGCTCGTGTTAACTTTTGAGTACATATACGCCCACCAGAACATGTGTACAAAGGACAGAGCTTCCTGTGTTTGAAATGTAAAATCAAGTGGCGTTCCTTGGAACACCTCAATTTGCATTCCGTTTTTATGCCACTGAAGAACTGCCTATTTTCTTGCCCTCAAGTGAAAAGAGTGGTGTTGGAATGCTTTTGTCTCTGTTGTGTTTCACGTCTTATCTCCCTCTGATGAATGACGACCTTCCCTTCGTTTATGAACCTCGACCTTGCTCCTGTTTTGATGATTGCAGTGCGACGCATGTTGCTCTGCGGGCCATTTATGCACAGTAGGACATTTTATGTGAATGCAGCACGCCAGTATCTTACGGTTCTCTCAATTGACTGTGACCATGACATACAGGCGTCATACGAATACCTTGGTTTAAAGTAGACCATCATCCACGCATCGAACCTGATTCCGTTTCCTGCAAAGAAGCAAAGAGATGAAACAAATGAAGTGCGAAGAACGTTCGAATCTGATGTCATCGAAAGAGCGAGCCTAACCACTCGTGTGAAGTCCTGCATTCCAAAGGCACGCCCCTGACCTTCTCCAAAGGAGTTTCCAGAGTGTTGAGTTGCCATACAAACTTTTGCAGGGGCTGCCGAGATGGTCCAAGAGGGCCGTTCTGCAATCATTCCGCAACAGCCAAAAGACAAAACAGCTTGACGTGCTGCTAGACGTCCGTTGTTCCGCTGGAATAGCATGACTGGCATCGTGGATTTCTTTCGGCAATTTCTTTCATTCGCTCTGTATTTCGATGACCATTTACAAACGAACACCGAATACGAAAAATTAGTGGTAAGTCGTCGCAGAGGTTCAGTACTCTTAAAAATCGACGGTTCAGGAAATACTCACTATGGCACCATTTTCCATCACGGCCACGACTGTCACCAAAAGGAAATCAATAAAGCCAAAATGCAGTTTTCGCAAGTGTAGCATAGTGAACACCAGAAGACATTCACAAGGGCTTTGCATGATAAGAAATTAACGTAGTGGACAGAAGGGATGGGGAGTGTTGTTTGGAACAAAGTCTACCCAATGCTATAACATCCTCTTTAACGTTCATTAATCTAACGAAGCATTTCATGATCTATAACACGTTTCTAAACGATACTTCCAACCAAAAATCAGTCCAAAAAACTTAAATTCTCAAAGTTACATCCCGTGTACTTTGAAAAAAAACTTCACTTAAAACAATTATGAATGTTTCATTAGAAAACAAGCATTTCCATGTGATCATGATCTTAAAGATGAAATTCCTCCTCTAACACGCATTTACAACTCTATGTTGGAGGTAACAAAATGATAGAGAAACAAAGATTCTATCGTCCCAATGAGGCCAATACTACGACAACAACAAGGCTATTACTACAACGACAAAGATAAATCAAAACGGCCATCATGTCGTAGACTTCAAGAAAGGCAACATACCATAGAAATAGTGAATTTCACAACAAGATTCTCTGTCTGATTTGTTCAATACTTAGCAAAAACCTCTTTCTTGTTTTCATCAAACTTCCCATTCTCAGATAAATATACATCCCTTTGGTCTCCATTTGGCTAGGAGAAGGAAGGGGTACGTGGGAGTGAGAGTCTTAATAGCCATTTTCATTTCATATCATTTGAAATTTACTAATTTCTCTTAACTATAACTAGGTGAAACTCCACCTCCCCATCTAGTTCTCCTACGCCCACATACTCATAAATTTTAATGCTAGACAAGAAAGTAGCAGCAACTGTTAAGAATTCCTCAACTACATAATATCAATTCACCAACAATCCATAAGAATGATGTGAATGAAATCCTTGTACAAAGAATATTGAAGTGACATGTACGTTTCAATTATAGGGTGTACATTGAACAAAGATGCACAAAACTAAAGAAACATCATCACATTGTTGTATAAAGGATGATTTCTTTCATCACAAACGTGCTTTCATCCATAACCATCCATGAGCACGAGAAGTTAAGTGAACTCAGGCGTCAAATCCATTCACATTCTAATCCAACCTTTCCGATATGTGGCCCTCATGTTAGTCTTTCACCTTGCGCAAAAGGTTCCACAAGGAATAGAGTATTAAATAAAAAAACATGTAACTAGGACAAATCACACCACAGGCAAGCCTTGTCGATATTGGGCATTTTCTCAAACATTCATCTTCAAACCCTATCATTCCAAATTTCATATCCACATGGGACCACGACCCTAACAGCCACCTAGAGGGGAGGAGGAATGACGCGATGGATCTTGCATGACAACACTTGTCTTCCCTTCAATCTGACCTAAGGACCAAAAACGGGCTCGAGTCAAATCATACTCTAAACCAAATCAAGTATTCAAAACTTGAATTGTCAAGAAATTGATCTCACATCCTCTGAACCGGGCACCTCATAGTTGAAAACCATTTTTGTACTAAAAATGGCTTGTATGATACCTCCCTCCCCCTTTCCTTGTACCGTCTTGGAGTATCTTTGTCAATGTAGGTTTTATCATTGAGTACTTCATGATGCACACCATGCAACAAGAAGTGCGAACAAGATGAAACGTATGAACTCTTGTCATTCGAGACAAGCATTTGGTCTTGTTCACGCCTAATCAATTAGAGATTTGTGGTTTTTGTGATTTAGTTCATTTTATACAATATTCAAATTCGATTGCGTGATCCCTTAGCTCTTTCTTGGATGCAATAATCATTATCATTATTGTATATTCTTCACAAGTGTAGGTATGTCTTCAGACTAGACACATTACACATGTGTATCCATGGCATGGTTGATGCCTTTTAAGGTGTACAGTGTCGACAATATCTTGCCTTTTTGGAAGAGGGTACATAGAATGAATTTTCCCAAATTACATGTGGTATGTTTTAAACAAGCTATTGGGTAATGCATATTCCCCCTGTGCAAGGAGCTTCCTTGCAACCTATTCACTGACCGTCTTTACGAAAACTGTCAATGTGAACACAACACTTCCCATCTTCTTTAGACATTATCTTTTTGAAGGGGTTCTTACCGAGGTTGTATAACCGCGCAAAGTTTTCAACTGATGAAATCTAAGATCGAGACATCACACCTCTCAATTGGCAACCACGTGTTCATGACAATGCGTAGGTCTACCAAACCTCTTTCAACACCAGAGAAGTGGTTGTTTGAACGTAACCAAGCTCCACAAAGCTCATGCAACTAGCATGCTAGATGAATCTTAAGGTTGGGAGGAACCAAGTTCCTTGGAGATTGTTGCTATGCAAACTTGATTTTCCTTTCAAACATTGTACTGATCTTTTAAGGAGGTGCCATTGGTTGACTTGCATTCACTATGCCTGTGAATTTCCAGCATAAGACTGACAACCGTTTGGCATAGATGATCTTTGCTACAACTATGATCCCCTCATTTATCTTTGAAGTAAGTACCAAGGGATGTTTCTCACGTTCCCATCACACGCATGTTACACTCAAATAGGTTATGCGGGATAAAAAATCTTAATGTTCATGGATTCTATCAAAAAATCATTTATCATATGCTATTCAAAAACTGTATGTCCCATGATGACAATCATTTCCATACAATTCCAAATGATTGTGATTGAAAAATTTTGAAACACATGTAGTTATCTTAGAACGACTTTTTTTTGTGTTTATCTCCATGCATCCTAGGGTTTTGTAGGGAACCCACAATAACCAAACAAACAGAATCCTTAACCAAGTAGGCAAAAACTGTGTTTCTTGAAAGTCTCCAATCCTCAAGCCATCGCGTCTGCTTGCCCACAAGCCAAGGACCCCGTGCGAGCCACGTTGGACCGCCCACACGCTCCAAGGTTGGAGACCCTCAAGCATTGCGGTTTTGGCCTAGTTGGCGAAGGATTCCGTCCAATCCACTACACCTACGTATGGATCGTGTTTGTCAAGTTGCAACAATTTTTATTGCTTCAACGTCTTCTAATGTGTACATTTTGTACTTCTACTTGAAAGAGTATTTTACTTTCCTTACCAGCAGAAGTTGTAGAGGGTATTTCTCTTCTTAAAGACATGTGACAAACCATAAGTGCAAGGACATCCAAAAACATAATGTCCGTGTATTCGGCAATTTACATCAAACCATTTGCAAAAACAAGGGAATTCAGTCACTTTATAACGATATTCTACGTGAATGATGCATGGTTCAACAATGCCGTACTCATTTTCATCCTAAATGCATTCTCATCTTCTCAAACAAATCAGATGTTAGCTTTGGATTGCACAATGATATCGCATGTGCAATGCTACACTACATCTTTGGAATCATTGCAATCCATCTTCAAGATGTTTGAAGGACATGATGTACTCGGCTTGTGTACCGTGTCACGATAACCTTAAGTTTGAGGTTTCTCTAAAATGTCAACTCGTTATGAGATCGATCAATGCATCAAGAAATGGGTGCTTACATATTGTTAGTATAAAGCTATTCTCTTAGGCATTGTTTCAAAAATCACGAGCTTTGGACACAAACCCTAGAAACTGACGTGTTCCCAATGATGTTGTAAATTCTCATGTTGACAAAATCTATGAGATTTTCTCACTAATATGGAGCCCCACTAGCTAAAATCGAGAATCAATCATTTTCTTCGAATCAAATGGATACCCAACTATCAAAGAACTCATGTCACCATCATTTTTTCACGCACAATTGATTCTCAATGTACATATCATGTTCACTTGCCAAGTGATGATAGACAAGTGTCACCTTAAGATTTGTTAACTTTCAACATTTGGTCAGTCCTTTAATACTAAAGAGAAATACCATTTAAGTCTTCAACCTTAACACTACGGTGTCTTTATTTGTTAAGGAAGCATGGAAAAGTCTCTACCTCTCTTTGTCGCATTTACAATCCCCAATCGCAAAAACTCGTATCTTTTGAACAAGGTTGACAATGCAATCATGTATCTTTCTATCATTCTTACCAGTCAGGTGTTGCAAATTTTATCCAATTTCATTGATTGATGCAATGAAAATGGATTCTCCACGGAGTTCATACTTAAGGTTGTTATCATTCACACTTTTAATCACACATCAATGTTGGCATCAGCAATGTCTAATGATGCACAAAACCTCTAGAAGGTACTAATGAATTATGTACACTATGTATCGTAAGCAATATGTTACCCTTGATGGTTGAAGTTGGCGTGCCAACTCACCTGGTCTTTTTCACATCTCATGAAATATTCATGATTGTGGTTTATTCATGAAATGATTGTATTATGCTTTGAATATTTTTGTACAATAAGATGTGTGACTTTTGGAGAACACATCCGCTGCCCACAAAACGACTTGTTGCGTGAAATGGTGTCATCTTTTTTATCCAAAACATCAACCTTTATTGGCGAATGTCACAAAACAGTTTTCTTTTTTTCCATGTCATCCATACCAAGATGTTGTGATTGACACACTATCACATAGTGGGTAAGCTTTTGTGCATTTTTTGCACATTGTCTATGCAAGCAAAGTAACCAATCTCATATGGACATAGTGAAATGGCATGAATTGCATAGTATGATACATTCAAATGTGGGTTTTCCTTGGTTCATGGTCATGCGCACTGACCTCTTGTGGTCACCTTACCCGTATATGTCGTGGAAACTAGTGCTTAACGGACTGTGGTTTTGTAGCACATTACATGTATGGGAACAATGGACATTTCAACCTTTAGCATGGTCCTCATCCATAACAATTTTTGTTATCACATCTGTGACGTATTTGATTTTTTTGTACTCCTTTATGAAGTTCCTTTCCATATGATTATCGGCAAGATGATTTTTTTCACTTCCTCTAGTCCTTGATAGTTACAACCAAGACTATCGTGACTTCAAAACACCATTTGGGAATAAAACTGATGACCACAACCTTTTTTGATTATTTTTAGCCATACTTTTTCATAACCCGTCTAAAAAATTCCATAGTTTATCCTTTTAAGATTTTTGGAAGGTTGATAAGTGAAACAAGACAAAGGTATTAAAGGCAAAGGCATGCACAAAAAGATATTAAATTTCTTTTTGAATAATAAGATCACTTGGAGAAGTACATGAAGAGTTCCCTCAACCAATTTCAGGCATGTAGCTGTAAGTGTAGACTTGTGAAACCACAAGGCACCCGCATTGGATGCATTCAGACTTGGTCTAGTGACCATGACCTAGAATAGAGCCACTATCTTGCACTATGAAAGGCACGAGCCTTTGTAGGAGGTGCTCCCTATGGCACTAGCCTATAATATCGGAGGTTGAGGCTTTTAAAGGTAGACACTAGAGGCATCAAAAGGAATGTTATGATAAGTGAAGGATTGTCTGGACATTATGGACTGAATGGACTTGGCCATTCAATTGGTCTTGAGAGGGCTTCCTTAAAGAATGTGACCTAAGGGGTTGTAGGTAGTTTCATAACCACCAGGTTGGTTACATAACCACGTGTCTAGCTAAAAAGTCATGTACGAGGTGATGGGGCACAAGTAGCTGAATAGCCACTAGAGGATGAAGGTGCAGTAGAAGCCGAAGGGTCACCAAGAGGTTGTAAGAGGTTGTAGATCAATCACCCTTTAGCTAGAAGTAGAAGGGTGTCAAATCCAAAGGGCCTCCAAGGGCAGATTCAAATCTTTTCTAGGCAAGTATTTAAGCCTCACTTCCCTCCATTTATCCAATCCAGTTATCTAGCCCTTCAAATGATATAAAATACTCAACAAAATGGAGAGGCCTCTCTTCATCAAGATGCCTTCCAAATGTCAAGCGACACATTTTTGGTGCTTCAAATAATTTGCTCGTCTCACTTGCTTGCAGTGTCATTGTGCGCAGGGATGGTATGATATGCTTTGATTTAGTAGTCTCCTACGAGCTATCACCACCAGGTAATGAGCTTGCTAGTGGTGGTCATAAGGTGGAGAATGCTGATGAAAACCCATGTTATTGATGCTATTGACATCTTATAAAATGTATTATAACATCCACACTAGTAGATCTAGTTGAACTAAGAGTCATGGCTATGGTGTATTTGGAAATTGCATAAGTGGTGCATTTTGCACCCATAACAAAAGCTTAACACGAGGCATTTGTCGATTTTGCAAATGGAGTTTTTGAAAATGCTTTATTTGGAATTCATGTACATGATATCATCAATTCATTCATTCATCAAACATTCAACATTTATGGTAATGGTTTGTTTGGTTATAGTGTGATTGCTAAGATTTCTTGTCTTGTGTTGGTCATGCTTGTTGTGGAATGGGCACTTGTCAATTTTGTGCCCTCAATCCTCATTGGCGGGTAATTTCCATCGCGTAGGTATTGACTGTGATTGGTATCTAAACCCTCCATTTCCTGGAATCTTAGCACAAATGACTTGACTTACATCCTTGGTGCAATCGGCACCAACGTGGATTTGCAATTGTCCTTTGCTTTGGTCATACTTGTGTGGACCATGAGCAGTGCAATCGACACTAGCATAATGCATGCATCCGATAGGTGATTTAAGTGCAACCAGAACTTTTCTAGTGTTTGACACGGATACATTCATGAAAAAACACGTGTGCTATTGTCCTTAACACAATCAAAACCTTCGTCAATGACATGGCCAATGCCCGTATGAACATGCAATCTACTCTCATTTTTTGCATGTCACATATCATACATTATTGCAATAAGTAGATGTGTTGGTAAGCGGTTGCAACAAGTTTGCTAAATTTATTTGGTATTCAAGGATGCTTCTTGATGCACTTTACCATTGTCATTTTCAAACCCGATAATGGACATTTCACAAAACAATACAGTGTAACGCATGAAGAACTCTCGTTGAATCATGTCAGGGACTTGTATTGGTCACCCATATTGGCATATTGTTTCCATGAAAAACCTTAAAATTTCAAGTAAAGCAAAAATTCTACGCATGATTGGTACTGGATTTCATATGATGAAGAAATTTCCATGTGGTGCATTCCACATGCCAATATCATTACATGAAACAACTTGTTTCTTTGAAAATGAAATCTCGTGGTTGACTAAGAAAATGATCAGTTTTCCCTTTCTTCATCTATAAAGATATGTTTTTGGAGAAAAAATTATGAAAAAATAATAATTTAGTGCTCAAATTCAGCTTTTTACCTCTTCATGTGCAAAACCCATGACAAACATGTTTAATTCTTTGTTCAATCCATGACATCAGCCTTGCCTCTAGTGTTATTTGCACCAATAGAGTTTTAAAAATACAATTATCGCACAAGAAAGAATTTAAGCTCCGTCTAAGCTTCAGATTGGTTTTCATGGTTTATAGAAAAAAAAACAACCAAATCCCTCTCCTTGAGTGTTTCAGGAACATAGTGGATCCAAAATGGGGTGTATTCATGAGAGAAGGTATTGACCTTAGAGTTAAGGCTTCGGCTTAGGCTTCAAACCTACAATCTCTTGATGTAGACACTTCTCACTACCAACTGCAATACTACACACATCTAGTAGGTGTCTCACACAATCTATGACCTTGTACAGTATCTATCGAGTGATCTCCTTTGCCTATTGAGGCATGAGGGAGGAAAAGTTATCCACATATTCCTCCATGGGTGGTGGGCTTCTTTGCGAGGGGGGGGGATGTTGTATTCTGCCTCCTTCCGCCACCCTTGGGTCTTCACACCTCATCAGGGACTAGGAAAGGTAGGAGCACCTCCCATCCCCCCACCTTGGGTGGTTGGCCCACATGAGAGGAGGAGTGAGAGAAAATAACGTCCCATTATTTCCCATTCAACCCCCATGCCAATGTNCGAGTGATCTCCTTTGCCTATTGAGGCATGAGGGAGGAAAAGTTATCCACATATTCCTCCATGGGTGGTGGGCTTCTTTGCGAGGGGGGGGGATGTTGTATTCTGCCTCCTTCCGCCACCCTTGGGTCTTCACACCTCATCAGGGACTAGGAAAGGTAGGAGCACCTCCCATCCCCCCACCTTGGGTGGTTGGCCCACATGAGAGGAGGAGTGAGAGAAAATAACGTCCCATTATTTCCCATTCAACCCCCATGCCAATGTAAGGGGGAGAAGGAGAGATCATCTCCTCTTCCCCCTCTTGGGAAAGGAGGAGGGAGGAAGTGACACCCCCTCTTCTATTCATTGGCACTATAGATGAGGAGTGTGGGAAATCTGCCCTCTCCGTCTCTTTTTGGTGCTGTCGTTGTAATGGATGAAAGGTGGGAGGGAATCCCGTCCCTCTCCTCCCCTTTGGTGCCATTGCACTTTCGGAGGGAGGGGGAAAGGTACTCCCTCCCATCTCTTCCCCTTCACCACTAGAAGGGCTGACAGCCCAAGGGGAAGAGAGGGGGTGATCCCCCTCCCCCCCCCTACATAATAGCTAACAACCCAGTAGAAAGAAAGAGGGCGATCCCTCCTCCTACAACCTTGTAAGGGCCAATGGACCAAGGAAAAGAGAGGGGGCAATCTGCCCTTCTCCACCTTCACAAGGGCAAACAAATCAAAGGGAAGAGAGGGGGCAACCATTCCCTCCTCCCCCTAATGAGGGCCAAAGGACTAACAATGAGTGGAACATCAGCCCCTCTCCTCCCTCTGCACTCTACTCATTCTGCCAAAGAGCAAGAGGAGGACGGCAGTCTCTCTCCCCCCTCTCATTGTTTCAACAAGAAGGGAGGACCCAAGATCTTTCCCTTACTTCCCTTTTGTGTGTGTGCTCTTTCCTAGGGGGAGGGGGGATTGCACCCTCTCTTCCCGTTGATTCATTAACCCTTCTAAGAGGGAGTGAGGAGGGGCTTGCAGATTGTCTTTGTTCAACATTCTGTGCCTAAATGGCATGTTGAGTTGAACTCATTGCTTGTACACTAAACTTGCACGTCTACCAGAGTTTGGTCTGATGTTCTTCGTCTTTTGAGGAGGTGTTGCTTGATCTAGGAAAGCTTTCCACTCTTTCTACAAGGGTTGCTCAATCTCTGTACCAATTTGGCAGCATTTGGTTGGATGTGTCTTCACATTTTTTTCACTTTGTTTATTCGCTAGATCGATGGGTAACCATCATTTTGGTGATAATCCAATTCCCACATTAACCTTCCAGTTCTTTTGGTGCAATCTTTAGCTCTCAACAGTAGTGAATTGTTTTGCAACTAAATTCTAAACTTCAAAACGTAGGCCCTTGAAAAGTGTAATCTAGGGAGGAGGAGCAAATGGCTGCCTTACCCATTTTTGTTGTGATCACGTGTGAAACAAGAGATGAAATCATCATGGGTACTTTTTGTAAACATACATCTCAAAGCCCTATCATTCCACTCCAAATAACAACATCAGAACAAGATAGTGACAACAAAGTAGAGGAGTGATGCAATTGAGATTCCGTTGCAAGAAATCTCTTGCCATGAATCAAAACTATGGACCAAATCCGGGCTACATAAAAAATAGAGGCTACATCAAGATTATGTTTTGAACATTGACATCTTAAGATATTGGTCTCAAACCTCAAAATTCCAACATCAAACTTTAATGGTATTAATGAAAAACAATTTTTAATCCTAAAAATGGCTTTTACCTATTGTACAAGAATCATTTACCGGATGGTATCCGTTTTCATATCCATTAGGATTAATCACGATGCATAATGTGGGTTGTTGAGTGATCTTTAATGTTGAGGGACCTTCTCGAAATGGGTTCCAACCATGAAGCCAATGTTATTGTGAATTGTTTTAGTTGAGTTGACTCAAGTATCCAAAACATGAAGACATATGGTGACATTTTGGATAGCCACCATGGGCTGGAAAATGTGTATTACCATATTCTACAAATGACAAAGTGACCAAATGCTTCGTTAATTGCTTAAGATGATTAATCTGACAAAAACAAACAAATTATTAGGAACGTTATGATTCTTTTTGACTCATCTATTAGTTTCTTGTGTACAATGATCACTTATGTTCAAATTGTTCGTAATAGGACACTATTTTTCAACTTCCATGGCCCTCATTCACCTTGTGAGATGGCAAGAGGTAACTATCAGTTTTTCATCACTTCTAGTTCACCTCATAGGTTATATTGATGGTCTATAACGCAGCAACAAGGGGAACCAGCCAAACAACAACAAGCTCTCCAAGTCACAAGCAAGGACGAGCAGCACACGCAGAAGAATAAAAATGAAGGCAATCCACCCAACACCAAGGAGGCAGAATATAAAACAGGAAAGAAGTATGGCTTCTCCTACAATGCTAACCATTCTGCTATTGAAAAGAAGCATCTTCTACAACACCCAGATCTCTTTTACATGGATGGTGAAAGATACGAACACATCAACTACGATGCAAGCACCTTGCACAACCTCAGACCATACCCAAAAACCTCTACAATCATGGTGGCAGAACTGCCTATCAATTGCATTGGAGATCTCAAAGCTCTTGCTCACAACAGCATCAAAGTCACCATTAGTGATGTGATTTACGTCCCTGGCATCTCCACAAACCTCATCTCCATGGGAAAACGGATGATGAAGGGACTATGCTTCACCAAAAAACACATTGAGCTCTATGCCAACATGATTATAGGAGAGCTCATTACAAAGGGAGAATAACCGCTCAACAGCATGATCAGACTTCAGCTCTACCCTCGTCGTCTCCAACGGAAAATCACAACAGTTATCAGCCTTTTAGCACAAAAAATGGCAACACTAGAACTCTGGCGTCTCCGCCTTGGACATATCAACGATGACCAGCTCCAACTTCTTCTCTCCAATAACCTTGTTGATGGCCTCACCATCTTCAAGGATGATCAAGGTCACCCCTGTGAACCTTGTGTCAAGTCCAAGCTGGCACGCCAGTCCTTCCCTCCAGTAAAAAAAACTGATGTTTCAGACAAGCTACACATGGTCCACATAGAAATCTGTGGACCCTTTGCCAAATCCTCAACAGGACACAATTATTTTTTGGTCTTCGTCCACAATGCGACCAAGTACATTTGGACGTATACTCTCATCAGTCATGACGTGTTCCATGAAACCTTCCACGAGGAGTTCGCACAAGTAGAACGTGAAGCCATGACCAAGTTGCATGTTCTCCGCTCAGACAATCTTGGCGATTTCACCAACAAAGATTTTGTTTCTCTACTCAAGGAGCAAGGCATCATACAACAAAAATTGACATCCCACACCCCGCAACTGAACAGAGTGGTAGAACGCTACAATTGTACGCTTGAAGAGATGCTGAAAGCCATGCTACTCTCAGCACAAATTCAAGATTTGTGGTGGCCAACAGCACTCCAACAAGCAACGTGGATAAAAAATGGACTACCAACAATGAGTCTCCCAACAACAACTCCATACGCTGCGTGGCACAATAGAAGGCCTGACATCAGTAGCCTTCGCACATTCGGCTACATGGAACTCTACCACGTTCCTAAGAACTGGCGGTGCAAGCTTGGCAACAAGGCCATATGGGGGATCTACATCGGTCAAAGCAAAACGAAATAGGCATGAATCTTCTATGACATCACAACCCACTTTTGCATCAGTAGTCGCGATGCCATCTTCTACAAGAACCTCATAAGACTTAGACACATGAAAAATGAGGGATGTGAGAGACAACTGCCTAGCATAAACAATAGTTTCTGGTAAAGATGGAGAAGCAAGAAATGACCGAGATGGAGTTGCAAAAGCCGCTAGATAAGGAAGTGGAGGCAAAAGAACCCATCACAATGCATGATGATAGCCATGGCCTCGCACTCGACAAACAACCAATGAAGGAGACCAGCGAGTAGAGGCTCTCCTACTTAAGGAGGCCAGGAATCAAAGCGATGGGAGGGGACTCCAGGAATCTTCCACCGTTGAGCAAAATTTGGAGCTTGGGTACATCTAGAACCTCATGCAACAACAGCTCACAGACATCGACATAAGAGCACCAACAACATCTCTCATTACATGCACCATCCAACAAGAGGAAGACTGGTATCACACATGTTTTCTTACCAACACGCTCGTCGCTCTGACAATGGCCAACGACCTACCTGTGGAACCTTCCAAGATCATTAAAGCCCTATCTAGCCCTAAAGAAGAAATCTGAAGACATGCACTTGACGTTGAATACAAAAGTCCCATCATCCAAGGAAAATGGGAACTCATCAAACTTCCTCCAGGGCAGCGGACTATTGGATTAAAGTGGGTCTTCCATGTGAAGACCAAAGTGGAAGGCACCCTCGACAATTTCAAATCTCGTCTTGTTGCAAAAAGCTTCACGCAGATACCCTGAAAGGACTTCTTTGACACCTCCGCTCCAGAGAGCAGCTACACTACAGCACAAATGATGCTCTCCCTTGCAAAAGTGAATGATTGGGAGATTCTGCAGCTTGACGCCAACAACGCATTTCTCAACGGCGAAATGGACACAACAATCTACATGAAGCAACTAGAGGCATATGATGGTGGTACTACATGAGTTTGCAAACTCGTCAAAAGCCTCTACGGACTGAAACAAAGTCCACTTTTGTACCAAGAACTAAAAACATCCTTGACAACCTCAACTTTGCTGCTTCATCCTATGACGACTGCCTTTTTTACACCAAGACTCATCTCCATCATCACTAGACTGGTATGCCCTCTTCTACGTTGACAACATCCTCATCATTGGACGCAGCAAAGATCTTAGAATAGCAATAAAAAAGGCAATGAAAGCATCAATTAACATGAAATTCATGCCAGAGATGAGCTTCTACCTCGGCATGAACATCGATCGCAATTGCGAGGCACGCACCATCAGTTTTGTACAGCAAACGTACGTCAAGAAAATTATACAACGTTTCAACATTAATGAAAAATTCTACGACACTCTGCTGTTACTCCAACCAATTCCACCACAGCTAAGTGATCAAGGTCCTCTGGATGAAACAACCTATCTTTCACGTGTCAGGTCCCTCATGCACGCAATATGCTATACTCAACGTGATCTACAATTCGTATTCAAACATATGGCTTCCTAGAGCAAGACTCGTCCCTAGAGAACATGCAAGGGGTTGATTTGCGCACTACGATACTTCAAAGAAAAATCTTTGTTGCAGTTCATTTACAGCACCAAAACTTCTCTACAATTGTAGTGCTATAGTGACACCGACTTCGGCGGACAGCCTGACGATGGATGGAGCATTATAGGCTACAACAGTCTACTTAGCAATCTCTTGGTCCAGAAAGAAGGAAACTCATGTCACACTTAGCAGCACTGAGACAAAATACGTGGCCGCCATAAAGGCGACGTATGAAATCACCTATCTACGAAACTTCCTCAAATAGGTTGGTTTTCCGCAAAATGGGCCTACATCCTTGTTCCTAGAAAACCATCCTACAAACATCCTTGCCAACTCAACACAGTTCGACGTTCTTACCAAATACATCTGCATCAAAGGACACTATATTCGTTCCAAATTCCTTGACGGTGCCGTGAATATGCTTTTTATTTGCTGAGAAAAGTAACTTGTAGATTTTTTAACGAGAAGCATCAACAAACGAAAACACGCTCTCTACATCCGGCAAAGTGTCCTTTAAGAAGAAAGACCTCTCACCTCCACTGCGTTGTTCATGTATGTTTGAAGCGATCCGTGCGTTGCCTTGGGGATCCCGAAGTCATATGTCGGAGGAGCTCGGGATTGCATTGCCCCCTCCAAATTTGGGATCTCGAGTTGTAGGCAAACACAATGCCCCTCATCAAAGGGATTGTCCACTCCATCCTCAAAGAACATTGGGCACTCCATTGTGACATGACCCAGGCGCGAGAGAACCTCAATATGGGAGTTGAACCCACCAAATAGGATATCACGATTGAAAATAGTGTTATGGGGAGACCAGACAAAGGAGTCACCATTTCTCGCATTTATGGTAGGGTTGGGATCTTCCACTGAGCCTCCTAGTGCCTCACAAGTCGAAGGGAGAACTCTTATGGTTGTTGTTTTGGAGGTTACTATTAACCCCTAGCTCCCTCCTGCCAAAATGCAGTCAGAAAAATTGCTTACCACAGCTTTCCACCTACTTGGCAACGTTTTAGCTTTAGAAAAACCGCTTGTGGAGATTCTGGCAACTTCACCAGTGAGCAAGTCAAGAAAATTCACCGAACTGGCTCGTAATGCGGTTTAGGACTATCCATTCAAGGGGCAAATTACGCAATCCACCCTGGAAAAGTGGCAGCGAATCAAACACCTGCAAGTGACTGCTCGCTAGCTCGCCTGCCCGCGATTGACGGCCTCGGTTAACGAGTGCGTGGCTCGCGACCGTTGGGCGGCTCATAGATGGTCGTTTCGTAGCTCGACCATCCCGCAACCTCCCTCATATTTCTCAAGGAAACTGTGAGCTTTGCAGTTCCAACGAATGCTACAAGGATCGTTGCATTCCCTCGAGCTACAAGGCGGAAGGGGGGAATTAACTGTTTTCTCCTCCCCACTCACTACGCAGCTTCAAGCGCACTTTGTTGAAAACAACGAGGCCCAAATTTGAAAACCATCAACATGAATTACGTAGCTTCCTACTCTGGGAAAAAATCATGTTTTGTTTTCTGTGGCAACCGCAAAAATGCCTTCCTCCTCCAGATTCGACACTTTGTATGCCAAAGATCCGCACAACCCCAACTCCACCTCTCTTGGAGCATTTTTTGAGTGGTACAACCCTCCACCATGTCCGATCAAGGCGTTTGGGACCTCCTCAACCTCCCGTCCTCCCAACCAACTTTCCTCACCTCCTCCATCTCGCCTTTCCACAACGACCTCCATCTCAACAACTTCCTCGTCTTTACCAAGAATGAAGATCCTTGGCATCCTCCGCCTTTGAATTTCTCGACCGTCTTTGACTAAGGAGGGTGTTGACATCCACCAGTCACAGGTTCTCCTTAAAGGGGCCTAAAATCATTACGGGGAATGTTTCTGAGGTTTGAAGTTCATGTCCTCATAATAGAGGGAAACAAGGAGAGAGAGAGAGAGAGAGAGAGAGAGAGATGAATACAACTCATTGGTAGCTTCTGGCCCTTCAGCTACCACTAGCCCTTTAGCTTCCTAGTGACCCTTCATCTTCCCAGATTCCCTTCAGGTGCTTTGAAGGGTTATGCAACAACCTAGGACGTTATGCAACCACCCAAGTGGTTATGCAACCACTCAGGTGGTTATGTAACTCCCTATAACCTCCCAGCCAGGAGCTTCCAAAGGGGGACCTGCCTCAAGACTACTCAGAGGACCATCAAGTCACTCAGATGGTATGCCTTCAGTTATCAAGACAACCTGCTGGCCATCTGGTACTCCAAGCCCTTCCGTCAAGATCTCCAAGTATTGCCTCCAGCACTTAGACCTTGTATAGTGTACAACATATATCGTCACTGAGGTTCCTGAGTGAGAGGGCATCCAGGGTAGACGCCCTGTGGTTCAAGCTACATTTAATTCTTATATCCATCACTTGGTGTGCAACTTAGCTTGTTTAGCTACAACACCTACTACTACTACTACTACTACTACTACTACTACTACTACTACTACTACTACTACTGCTACGCGTCAGGTTTCCAGAATTGAAGTGAGTCAGTTGTGTGCATTTAGATTCTTGTCCACACTTCTCCATGTGATGTATTTATATGAGTATAAGCAAACAAGTTATGTACTCTAAATCTTGTCGACAAGTGTGTTTTCACCAATCAATGTTCCAGCTTTCATAGGAAGTACCATGTTGTATTCTTCTACTCGAGAGGTATAACGCATGCAGTTCATGATATGAGAGCAGTTGCATTAGCTATTGATCTAGCTGTGCCGATCTCCTTCTCCTGTTGGATGGCCTTTAAATTGGACCACCAAAACAAGCCATGCCACGTAAAAGAAAGGTCGCTGGGTGTCTTTTTGTCATTTTTGACCTCATCACTAGTGAATAAGTCTCAAATTGGAGTTCACTTGAGAGCTGGAGATTCCTCTCGGTGAGCATTGCTTCTCGTGTGCATAACTTCTATAGCTCCTCCATCGTCACGTTGAGCTGGTGGAGGAGATGGGTGTTGAGGCTCTTGAGTCTAGAGAGCTTTTGGTAAAGGTCTTCATTGATGTGAGCTTGTTGGCTGGTGCCTTCCATCGTGTCAGGTGTCATCACGAAATGCAATAGGGGAGGTGAGGGATTTGCCAAGAGCGTGGGGTCTGTCACCTGGTTGGCATTTGAGGTCGTTTATGTTGCGCCATTCACTGGGGAAAAAAATCGTTTACATGAAAAGCATCATTATTTTTTTTGCCAGTTATTTCTACTTCTTATAGGGTGTACTCGCTTTGTTCACCGTTTTCAAAAGTTACACAAACTTCAGATAGTTGGAGATATCCTTGTCGACTCTTGCATTGTTGTCATCTTATAAGTAATGTGGCGGCTACCACTCCAAGGCTGCTACACTCTCGTACCAAGTGTGATTCTTAGAGAAAACATGGGTGGTTCACAAGGATGATGTGTAGAGTAATAGAGAAATTGAGGAATTGGGACAAGTGAATAACTTGTATTAAGTAGTGAGTGTACTTCAATGACAAGTGTCGATCATGTTCAGCACATATATATAACAACAAGAATCACAATGAGGCACATATTTGGTGTTTGGTACTTGAATTGAACGCCGCGTGTAACGTCACTTTGTGAGTGGTCACTTTCAGATGCTCTATCAAAAAGTTGTAGGACTTCGAGAGTACAAAGGCGAAAAGCTAAGCTCCATGAAGAAATCTACTGAATAGGAACAAAACGTCAATACATCTTGTAAGAAATTTTTCTATCATTCTAGAAAGTGGTCGAAGTTGTTTGAACCCTAGAGAACGGAACATTGAAGGTCTGTGACGGTGGCCAAAATTCCCTTGGCTGAATGGTGTTAACCTATGAGATCGACAATACGCAGTGGCCTTTGAATTTGAGGACAAAACTGCCCACTTGCGGAGGTTGAGGACTCGTGTACCTCAAGGATGTAACATGTCTTGTAGATGTTGATGGAAAAGGTGCATATGTGCAAGTTGAGTCCATTCATGGATGCACGTTTATGAACACGTCAAAATGGTCATGGTAAGCTTCACACACGGAAGTTAAAGTCTCGCACCACAACACTCATCCATGGCTCGTTGGTAAGCATGTCAAAAAACATGCAAAATTGACGCTATTATGGGACGAGATGCTGAACAATCACATCCATAAACCCTGGCAACGGCTAGAAAAGGGTGGGCGGGAGTGCAGTTTTCCCTGACCCTTACGTTTACTCACCTAGTGGAGCTTGTGAATGGTTGTGGGCAAAAGCTTGCGACTATGGTGGCAGACAACATTCTCGTTATGGCAAAGCGATGATATGCCTCTTTCTTTTTTGTTCGATGCTAACCCTTCCGTCACAACACATACATCCCCTCACTACAGTTTATGTAAGGTGTGAGGTCGAGTTTTTCAACAGTCTCTTAGATTTATGACTAGTATCTTGTTGAAGTAGGTTGACTTTCGCGACTGCTTTGTTGTTTGGCCTAGCAGAAAGAGACAAGTGGGTGGCCTAGTTTTTGCTCTGGAAACCTCCGAGAACCTCCTTTGATGATTTCAGCAAAATATTGGGAGAGAATTCCATTCCCACTCACCCCTTGCCTGCCGCGGCCCCCATCTGTACTCCCCCATCCATGCAAGGGATGATGCCCGACAGGACAAATGACCACCTGACAGTAGCGACCTCATTGGATTAAGAAAAAAACAAACGGAAGGTGTTTTACACAAAGGATGCGTAGAGTTGAAGAATGAATCAAGCAAAATTATTCATATTAGTATCTCTCAAGAGGCCAAATAATTGCCCGCAATCTCGACCCCATAATGGAAGGTTTGCCATGAGACTTCACCTCATCCGTGGAAGCCAAAACTGGTTGTAAATGGACTGCCAAACTGCACCCGCATTCGTTCAAAGTTTTTTTTTTTTTGCGCATGTGTGCTCTTAAGTATTGTGTATGGTTTGGGCGAACTCTTCCTGAATTACTTCAAGAATTTAACAAATGTGCTTGAAGATATAACATTATGTAAACAAATTCACCAACATATTGAAGAAGAACCCCCAAAAGGCTTTTCTTCTCGTTTTGTTATCAATATGGTTTTATCTGATAATGAATTTTTTTGAATGAGATTTATTTCTTGTATTGTGAACATGCTACTTTCATACGTCTATTATGAACTTCACTTCAAGAAATATCTTTGATCAGTTTGGATGAATTCTGAATGTTTCCTCATATGATGAAAAATGATATGGCGTAATTATGGGTAGAATTTGATTTATTTACCTTCTTCTATGACGGTGACGGAATTGTTTTTCTTTCAACTGTAGTTTTACCCTGTTTGAAGCTAGCTTCACTTGTCTCAAGGGTTTTACCATAACAACCACTTTCGTGAAACAGGAAAGTGTGAGGCCAAGGATGTACCGCGAGGTGTCCCACATGGCCTGAATTTGCCACCTCGCGCAACAAAGGAGGAGCGACATAGAGGGAAACAGAAACATAAAATTCTGCTCGCCAATGGACTGGAGGGGTTGGACCCAACTCAACGTACAGTCCTTACCCTTTTGTCCTAGCGTCGGACTGTTCATTCCGTACTATCTGGCGTAAGTCCAGACATCCAGGTCGATGTCCATGATTTTCTTCGTCTGGGCCGACACCGCTTGTGCGTCCGCGGACATGGGGGGCCATACAGTCCGACAAAGTTTTGCACCCTGATTGGTGGATTTGTCAGAAGAATGACCGATCCTCCAAACAGCCCAGGTACAAATACGGGAAAACTAATTGATCTGCCCGGCTAACAACGTGTAAAAGGATTACTATGGAAGCCTTAAAAGATTTGGGCAGCCGGGAATGTGGCCCCTGATGGGAACAGAGAGAGGATGCCCCGCGGTGAGGATTTATTGGTTCGGGCTCTCAAACAAATCGACCTGGTTCTCTATCGGGGTCAAGGAGGTCCTGTGTGGACTGTTTTACTGTACGTCGTCTATGGACTGGACAAGACAATGGCCGAAATCGAATGAAACTCGGCTCCAAACATGTTAGGTATGAAGCCCAAGGTGACTCAATACCGGTTTCTGTTTCGGTACAGGAAATCGACAAAGCACGAAACTCTTCAGTTACTTCGAGCCCTTAGGGCCGTCGATCATCCACTCTCCCATCGGTTTCCTTCCTTGTGCCCATGCGATCGGAGCTTCAGCTGTCTGAATTTATTTTTACCTTTCCACATCGGTTTACAGCAATCAATACGAAACCTTACGAATCAACACAGCCTGGTCAAATACCTCCCACTCGGAAATGACCGTGCACTCATTTCAAGCCGACTTGACCAATTAGGTATTGTTCGCAGACCGTATTTTCATAATAAAAGGCGTGGGGGAGAGCAGACAAACCGTGCGGTGACTCTCTCCGTTTGGCCATGACTTCAAAATTCCTTTCAAACTTCCCGATGCTTAAACACGTCAATGACGATCACGATGGACGATCGCCTCAAAAAGAATAAGACGCGCGGTGACGCCTTCTCTAACTTAAAGCCAGGGCAGCGGTCGCAATCATAAGATGGGTCAATTGCTTCGTTCAAGACGGGTTCTACATTTTCTTGTCTTCGGTGATTCAACTCGCCACTGATGAACGCCACCTGACCGGTGACAAAACTTATTTGAAGTACACAGCCCCCATCTTCGCGCGCATTCTCCTCACTCAGTAGCCGACTGCTTACAAATCTTCATTGTGACCTTGAACCAGTAGAATAGTTCTTTCCAAGACAAGGGTAGTTTGAATGAGCTAATATGTCTAGAATATGCAAAATATACATTGAAGTAGGGAAACAGGGCCTAATATAGGTCAAACTTGCATCAGAGTTTTCTTATTCAGGAAAATCATAATATTAAAATAATTTATTGTTCATAATGTTTTCAATTTCTAAGCAAAACTTTGGATAATATCAAAAGAAAAATCATGGTTTCAAATGGGTTTATCCAAGTGGTAATTCAGAGGATTTTTTCACGTTGATGCAATTTCTCCAACATTTCATCAGGGAAAAATCATGTATTAGAAGTAATAAATGAAACAATATACTACTTATTGCTCTCATCTATTTAAGTAATAGAATGAAAGCTCATTTTTTTGCAATTTGAACATTTGGAATCAGCATCATTGATTATATTCAATGCTTCGATCATCCACATAAAATGTTTTTTATGTGAGATAACGCTTCTAAAAATGATTGATATGTATAAAAGGTTGAATGAATGCAATAAAATGATTCATCCAAAATATCTACCCATGATTTTCGTATTTATACCCGTAACCATAAACATCTCATCACTAAGAAATGTTTCAAATACATTAACCGCTTTTTTTTATGGCGCATGAACATGAAAAGCATGGAAAAATCACATCTTCAACAAAGATGTAAAAGATAACATACGAATTCATCATCTTATTCTTGTGAGGTTTCGATACATTTGTAGATTATTCGTCTTATAATTTCTTCCCAATGCCATACTAATAAAGTTAGACACTAAGAAATTGATTTTTCTATACATATACTTGTACGTGTACTAGAAATACATACTTCGAGGACTTCATATGATGATATAATCAATTATTTATCCTGAAAATTCTGATGCTTTGTCAAAGTTTAGATAAAGCAATATTTGAACCAAAGAAATGAACAAAATATTTTTTTCTCTTTGTTACCTGGGTGAAAGAATAAAACTACCGAATAATAAAACAACTTGTCAAGTAGTCTTATTGTTCCACACCAAGGAAATAAATATATTCAAAAATGTTATTTTACGTCGTTATTTCAATCAAAATATTTATTATCTTTAAAATTTATAATTTATTGGAATTTTTCACATAAAAATCTAAACAATATTAACATAAAAAGTTATAGAAATATACATTTAAAATAATTGTACATGTAAGAAAATCAAGATCTCACGCTCTAACTGAAGAAGTATGTCTTCAGAGAAAGGAAAAGTTTAGAAGATAAAAACTTGAAGAGAAATTTAAACCCTAGAAGCAAAAACAATCATTGGCATCGTTTTCATCTTAATAAAAAAAATAGATTTTCTTCATGTATTTCATGTTTATACGCCCTGAACAATAAGGGGACAATGAGTCTACAAACATTTCATAATGATGGACTGTTTTTTGTTACGAGTGCAAATATGAATATTATGGGTATAAGTTTTGGATGAAAAAATTCATCACGTTCATAAAAACGTTTTAACAGATATTTCACTCTTAAACGACTTAACTTACACAAAACTATTTCATGTGCATGGTCAAAGAAATGAAATATTGAATGCTACTTACTCCGACTTAATGAATAACAAAAACATCCATTAATTTTGATTTTTCAATCAAAGATATTAAGAATTTAAATAATTTATCATTCATTGGTTTTCATCTATAACTTTTTACATGTTTGAATATTCTAAAACATTGTATGAATATAAAGAAAGGTGTTAAGACATCCGTTAGAAAAAACAAGATATTTTTCATATTGTTTATTTCCAATTATTTGCTGAGAAACTAGAAATATTGTCAATGATATATTCAAGGAACCATTAAATTAATTTTTTCAAAAACAATATAATGAAAAAATTAATCTAAAGTTTACCTAGATAAGCCTCAATGTCCATTCTAAACTTAGTCTTTCTCATATTCTACACATGTAAGTTCATTAAAAATTCTTTAGTTTTGGAAACAACTAGATTACTTGTTTGAATTCACAAGGAATATTTGTAAGCCATTGGCGATTGTAACGAGAAAGCACGCGAAGATTGCGACGATGTATTGCAAATAGTTTTGGTCACCGGATAGGTGGCGTAAACAAGTTTCATTTTCAATCACCCAACACAATAAAGTATGGATCCCATCACAAACAAACCAACTGACCATAATACGATCTTGCAAGTGTGCACCATTGACATGGATGACCCTTGGAATGTGTAATCCTTTTAACAAGGGCTTTCTTTGGTATGTAAGGAGTGAGATGCACAAAAGGAACAAAACATACTTCTTAAGAAACGTTGAAGTGCATCTCAATGTTGCAAAAGATGAATCATCCTATGGAAAAGAATGATCAAACCAGGACAAGTGAATATGTTGACACCTCTCCAAGATTTGCATTTTAAATTATTGTAAAAGTGCATTCAACATGTGAAATTATGAGAAACCAAGTATGATATGAGAATTTTGAAAACAAATCATCATTTATCTTAACATGAAACAAAATTAAATAAATACGAATCACCATCTTCCAGAGAAACGTATGAAAAAACCCATTAAGAAGGCTTCAACTCCATCTTCTAGATTTGGTATAAATTTTGACAATTTTCATGATGGTGATATTGTTTCAATATTTTAATATTTTGTGTCCTACTTTCAATTATTATATAACTCCTTGTAAGAAGATATAAAGTAAGAGCTATTTTCCCTTCAAGTGCAACATTTGTTTAAAATTTCAAAATACAATACAAAGAGCAATAACAATTCAAAAATGAATACAATATTGAGATAAGGAATATTTTTTGTTTTATATAAAACAAACCAGATCAAAATTTCATACAAAGGCTATAAAGCCTCAGAGAATCATAAGTCTTAAAAATGACAAAATAATTGCGATTTAGGATGAAACGTGCATGAGCAAATCCTTGGTGTGAGATTATACGACCAAGATGAAAGCATCAAGGTACAATGCTCTGGCCTTTCTCTCTTTGATAGCTTCTTGCCAACATGATTCTTCTTGCTTCTTTTCAAACCTTGTTTTGGAAACCTTCCTAAACACTAGGTATTAGGGGCAAACCTAATGATCCAATAGAGTCTGGCCTAAGGGAACTTAACCTTGATCCAAATTGAAACAAGAGAAGGGTAGCCTAAAAGAACAAATAGATTTGGTTAACATTAAGTAAACTAACCATCTTAACATGTATTTTCTTTGTAACAGCTAATGTAATAATCATGATTTGTTGAGATTTTGTGTAAATTAGTTCAAAACATATTCTCTTCCCTTTGTATAGATGATTTTATTCATGAGTAATATTTTGTGAATCTTTCAATGTTTCCTACGTTATTTGTTTCCATACAGAACGCTTGCTTATCCTTTAAATGTCAACCATGTTTGTGGCCATTGTTACAAGAAGGTGATATCATGTGCCTTTCCATTACAGGTGTCTTTAATGGCCAAAGTTGAAAGAGGGTGTTAACATGTGAATGACAGATTAGAATGGTAACCGTTGGGAAAAAGAACATGAAATATCTTCCAAATGAGAACATTGACCTTCTCAACAACAAGCATAAGGCCTTATATTACAAAATGAGGACAGTTGTAAGGATCGTTTTGACCTCATAGGCATTCCTCTAAGATGATTTAAACTTCACCTTATCAAATTTTCAACATCTGAATTGGTTTGGTTTCAAGCAACAAGTTCTACGTTTCTTGTTACTTGTATAGAGATATTGATGCTCATCAAGAAATCTTGTACACCAAATAAGGATGTAAGCTTTGTATTGATGTCAGAAATTATGAATTAATGGTATGAATAAGTCAGAACACAGGTATGTAGAAAGCACTTGGCTACCTTACATCATACAAGCAACAAATCCTTGTGAGGCCTTCAAGATTTGACATATGGGATCTCGGTAGTCTTGCCTCCATGTATTCAAACATCATCCACCCACGCTACCAAGAAAGTGCCAAGATCACAAAAACCTTCTAAAGCTCTAGTAAAGTATTGGCTTTGGCACTTGTTACAGACCTTGGAGGTGATGATAACATGATGAATAAGAAGTTTGAGTGAAAAGCTCTAGAAAGATGATGTTCATGTGTTTCAACAATTTTACAACTTCCAACAAGGCAAGCACATAAGTGCTAACATCACAAGAACATTGAAGGGATGTACTACATTGTCTAATTCAATGCTTTTCAAGTTCTTGGGGGATAAGACTTGCATAAAAACAAGCTTTCTAAGTCGTTTTAGATGTTCTAGCTTGTGTTGAGCGGACTATACGAAGAAAATCTGCAAGGTGCTGCCCACATCAAACTGAGTGCTTCATTGTAGAATTCGAGATGGATAGTGAAATTGGTGCAAGTTTTGGAGATATTGACATTTGGAAAAGGGACCAAAGTCCAGCGGTATGTATTGATGGTCTGATGGCTTCTCTTTCGTGCTGGTGTCGTTGTCGCATTCAGCAATCTTTCTCAATGTGTCCCTTCCTGCTACAATATCTGTACGTGATAGCAGGACATTGCACAGAGTTTTGGATGTCAGAGATGTGGGATGCAGTGTTTGGCTACACTTGCTGGGGAATTGATGATGACATGCTTCTTAAGCTCGAGGTGGATGATGCTGAAAATGATGGCGATGAGCTATCGGCAGAGTATGAACTGTTCTTTGTTTATGAGGACATCTTGGAGCCATGGTGAGCAAGGTTGACGAGTGCTTGCTCATGGTTTTTCAGTTTCTTGTCACATTGTTCTTGGAGTGACATCGTACTGACAATGTTTTCATTGAGGAGGTGAGGATGTGTGTAGTGGAGTCTGCGCTTCACATCTCTCCATTTGTTGCAAAGGTCATTCATGATGTACAATACAAAGAGGGCTTCTGGAAGCGGTGAGTCGGTGACAGCAAGCTGGTCACGTATATCCTTTGCTTTGTTAACATAGACTTCAACATTTCTGTTGAACTAACTCGAGTGGATGTGAGAGATTTCTATAAGGAGGCAAGATTTCTAGGTGGAGTCGTTGGCTTGGTACTACTGCTTGAGGTACTGCCATGATGAGTAGGCGGGTTCTGCCGTGTCTTTGTATATGCGGAGATCTTGTTGGATGTGTGGTACCACACTTTTGAGGAGGACTGAGTATGTCATGAAGTTGTAGTAATTGAACTGTTTGAGGAAATCTGGTGGGCTGCCAGGGGCTGGGGGTCTGTATTGCCCATTGAAGAATTACCATAGCTTGTGTGGACAAGTTGCTGCTTCAAATTTGAGGGCCCAGTGGGAGAATTCTTCACCGTTGAACTTCTCTGTGCTGATTTTGTCTGCTTGCAGGGTGTTGGAGATGGCGGGCATGCTCACTAGGTCTGGAGAATAGGGAGCCAGAGGCAAGAGTTGTATTCCTCTGGCAGGTGTTAACGGGTTGGCTGTTGGAGGCTGAGCTTCTATAGGATGGGCTGCTGTAGGATGAACTGCTGCATGATGAGCTATAGGAATTGGATTGGGGTTTGCTAGAGCTGCTGCTTGTGCGTACTGTTGCATCAAGTTATTGATGCAATTCTGAGCCTCTTCCTGCAGCGAAGAGACCATCTGTTGTGCTTGTTTCCTGGTTGCAGTCAGGTTCTCTTCAACTTGTTGACATTACAGACTCTCATGTTGTTTGCACATGTCTGCTTCCTTCATCAAACGGTTGAACTTTTTTGAAGTTGGGTAGTGTGAGCCTCAAACTCTAGGCGTTGTGGTGAGTAAAGAAATCTCTACACTCACCACACAATATGCTCTGCATATTGTGTGGTGACTGTAGATATTTCTGCCTATTGTTGCTATAGACCATGTTGCATTCCTTGCATGAATGCCTACTTCTGTAGGTGATGGAAGTCCTCCACTTCATCCATGGTGCTTGCGTTCCTTGTGTCTGTTGTTATTGGTCACAGGCCGTCACCCTTCTCTGGTACCATGTTCTAAAAGCTGGAACATTGATGGGTGAAAATAAACTTGGACACAAGATTTAGCACACATAAATAGCTAGCTTATACTCAGAGACATACATCACATGGAGAAGTATGTACAAGGATCTGAATCCACACAACTGGCTCACTTTAAGTCTGGAAACCAGACGCGTAGTAGTTGCAGGTGTTGTAGCTGAACAAGCTGAGTAGCGTTCCAAGTGCTCGAGACAGGACTTGGATGTAGCTTAAACCACAAGGGGTCCACCATGGATGCCTTCCCACTGAAGAACCTTAGTGACAATGTATGTTGTACACTGTACAAGGTCCAAGTGCTACACGCAGCAGTTGGACATTTGGACAAAAGGGCTTGGAGTGCCTGATGGTCGGCTTCTTTTGTTGACAAGTAAAGGCTTTTTAACTGAGTGACTTGATGGTCCTTTAAGTAGTCTTGAGGCAGGTCCTCCTTTGGATGCTCCGGGGTGGGAGGTTGGAGGGAGTTGCAAAACCACCTGGGTGGTTGCATAACTTCCTCAGTAGTTGCATAACCCTCCAGGCCAGCTGAAGGGCGTCTCGGAAAATGAAGGCTCACCAGGAAGCTAAAGGGCCAGTGGCAACTAAAGCGTCACAGGTTGCGAGTGAGTAGCATTCATCTCTCTATCTCTCTCTCTCTCTCTCTCTCTCTCTCTCTCCCTTGTGAGGACATGAACTTCAAACCTCAACAGAATTCCCTATGGGNGCTGCCAGGGGCTGGGGGTCTGTATTGCCCATTGAAGAATTACCATAGCTTGTGTGGACAAGTTGCTGCTTCAAATTTGAGGGCCCAGTGGGAGAATTCTTCACCGTTGAACTTCTCTGTGCTGATTTTGTCTGCTTGCAGGGTGTTGGAGATGGCGGGCATGCTCACTAGGTCTGGAGAATAGGGAGCCAGAGGCAAGAGTTGTATTCCTCTGGCAGGTGTAAACGGGTTGACTGTTGGAGGCTGAGCTTCTATAGGATGGGCTGCTGTAGGATGAACTGCTGCATGATGAGCTATAGGAATTGGATTGGGGTTTGCTAGAGCTGCTGCTTGTGCGTACTATTGCATCAAGTTATTGATGCAATTATGAGCCTCTTCCTGCAGCGAAGAGACCATCTGTTGTGCTTGTTTCCTGGTTGCAGTCAGGTTCTCTTCAACTTGTTGACATTACAGACTCTCATGTTGTTTGCACATGTCTGCTTCCTACATCCAACGGTTGAACTTGTTTGAAGTTGGGTAGTGTGAGCCTCAAACTCTGGGCGTTGTGGTGAGTAAAAAAATCTCTACACTCACCACACAATATGCTCTGCATATTGTGTGGTGACTGTAGATATTTCTGCCTATTGTTGCTATAGACCATGTTGCATTCCTTGCATGAATGCCTACTTCTGTAGGCGATGGAAGTCCTCCACTTCATCCATGGTGCTTGCGTTCCTTGTGTCTGTTGTTATTGGTCACAGGCCGTCACCCTTCTCTGGTACCATGTTCTAAAAGCTGGAACATTGATGGGTGAAAATAAACTTGGACACAAGATTTAGCACACATAAATAGCTAGCTTATACTCAGAGACATACATCACATGGAGAAGTATGTACAAGGATCTGAATCCACACAACTGACTCACTTTAAGTCTGGAAACCAGACGCGTAGTAGTTGCAGGTGTTGTAGCTGAACAAGCTTAGTAGCGTACCAAGTGATCGAGACAGGACTTGGATGTAGCTTAAACCACAGGGGGTCCACCATGGATGCCTTCCCACTGAAGAACCTTAGTGACAATGTATGTTGTACACTGTACAAGGTCCAAGTGCTACACGCAGCAGTTGGACATTTGGACAGAAGGGCTTGGAGTGCCTGATGGTCGGCTGCTTTTGTTGACAAGTAAAGGCTTTTCAACTGAGTGACTTGATGGTCCTTTAAGTAGTCTTGAGGCAGGTCCTCCTTTGGATGCTCCGGGGTGGGAGGTTGCAGGGAGTTGCAAAACCACCTGGGTGGTTGCATAACTTCCTCGGTAGTTGCATAACCCTCCAGGCCAGCTGAAGGGCGTCTCGGAAAATGAAGGCTCACCAGGAAGCTAAAGGGCCAGTGGCAACTAAAGCGTCACAGGCTGCGAGTGAGTAGCATTCATCTCTCTATCTCTCTCTCTCTCTCTCTCTCTCTCTCTCTCTTCTCTCTCTCTCTCTCTCTCTCTCTCTCCCCCTTGTGAGGACATGAACTTCAAACCTCAANAATCATCACCGACAATGACCTCACCCTCGAAGAACCCAATTTCTACAACAATGACCTCATGCATGATAATGAACACAAAGCCGCCATGTTTCACATCTATGGTGACCATGAATTATTGGAACAACTGATTGCATTGATAATGTCAAGTACGATGATTGGATGCAGAAATCCAATTGCTGTTGACCCCCAAACCACAATCTCAGAATTCACTACTGATAGAAAACTCATCTTGATTTGAGACTGAAGCCCTCAATTAATTCGATTAACAACTCTGTTGCGGGACACTTCTCGTGCAATTACCAAATACGACATCAAGTGGCCAAAAAGGGATGAATTCACAAAGAAGAAACAAGGAGTCGAGAAATGGAAAAGGGAAAGAGTAAATGCCGGACCTCTTGTGCGGTCAAAAAGTCTTGCACCAACCGATTGCCCATCTATGCGACTCACATTGCTGCCATGAAGGGTTCTTGAGATTGGAATACATGACTGGGGCTACGAGAAGGACCAACCGGTAATGTTACTACAAGGAGAACCAAGGGCTCGTAAAATTTTAAGAACAGTACCACCAACACTATATAGACAATCTTCTCACAAATTTCCATGAAACGACATGGTTCAAAAGCTTGAACAAACCAGGGGTGTTTGAAAGCAAAAACTTTGATGGACGACTATAGTCCACTAAGTTAGCAAACTTCTCTGACTAAAAATAGGAAATTTCCATGTCATACTAAGAACTTGTCCAATGACTGACCACAAAACATCTTCGGACAAGATTTCCTCTACCGACACAATCCACAAGTAGAGTGTAGTAGAGAATCAGTCTACATCAGCAAAATTTGTAGACAAGATACATGCCTCTGATTGAGTGACCCACGGGATGCAAGGGCAGTTACGTAAAGCAGTATAGGCGGCAGAATTATATAAAACTGTGACAGTCACAAGACGCCAGCCAATATCTTTGGACATGTCCAAAAGATATGTGGAACGTGGAGCCAAGGCATGGCTAGTCCACATGGCACAGCGGAAGAAATAACAGCCGCAAAGGCAACCACATTGGCCTAAACCCCTGACTAATTGGTAGTAGTTCCACAGGAATTTGCACTGCTTGTCAAGGAGCTCAAAGGGATTTTACGTGACGAAGTACCTTGAGAGCTACCTCCATAACAAAACATCAACCACATGATAAAAATAAAGCAGGGTAGCAAACCAATGGTGAAGGGGATGTATTGGATGAGCAAACGTGAGTTGAAAGAAATGAAAAAGCAAACTGAGGAGATGCTTGGTCAAGTGTTCATCGGCCCCTCCACGTCACCCTATGCGTCACTTGTAGATTTCATGAAAAAAGAAAAATGGTGAGATTCATATTTATGTGGAACAAAAAATGTTGAACAAATTCACAATCAAGAACCATTACCCTCTTCTATGAGCAAACAAGATTTTTGGCAAACTCCATGGGAAATGGATCTTCACCAAAATTGACCTACACAATGGCTATGATCAGATCTGCTTATCCGACAAGCACATCAAGAAGGCGTTGTTCCATACCGAATACATCCACTTCGAGTTCACGGTTATGCAGTTCAGAATTACAAATGCCCCCATAACTCTGTCCATACCTCGATGATGTTGTCATCCTATCTCGCAACAACATCCTGATGTATACCAGCACTCTTGAGGAGCATAATGGTTATGTGTACAAACTTCAGGGAGATATTGCAATGAGAGAAAGTTTTCAGAAAATCCTTAGACTACAACTTTGATTGCCGTTCCTTTGAGTCTTGGGGCGACATCATCGGTGGCAGACGGATGATCATGGATCCAAAGAAATTGGAGGGGGTCAGTGATTGACCCACACTGACCAACGTTCAGGACATCCAAGTCTTTTTCATGTTCTATAGCTACTACCATCGATTCATAAAGAACTATGCCCCAATTTCAGTGCCTCTTACCGATCTCATTCGCTAAACCACCAAGTGGATTTGGTGAGACAGCAACCAAGAAGTGTTCAACTCTCTGAAAACCTCTCTAACCTCGGCGTCAACCCTATAATTGGCAAATTGAAAGGTGGAATACATTATGGCCACAGACATATCCAATGCAGCAATTGGAGCTGTTATCCTCCAAGACAACAGTGGTGGAGAACACCGACTAGGTACATGTCGCAAAAACTACATGGGCTAGAGATCAACTATGTGGTGCACGAAAACAAAATTCTCGCAGTCGTGCACATATTTAAGACATGGCGGTGTTACATGGAATTCCTGAGATGCACCGTCCTCACCGACTACCATGCGCTGAAACATCTCAAGGCTCTGCCAAATTTGAGCCATTGAAAAACTCCATGGATGGAGTTCCTTGAGGACAGCTTGACTACGACATCAAGTACCGACATGGAAAAATAGATCTAGCAGATGCTCTGAGTCAGCCACCAGACATGATGGTCGAGATCAGCATGTTGCGCGTTGAACGAGACATGTACCTTGTGAGAGTGTTTGCAAAGGGTTACGAGGAGTCTCGCAGGTACGACAAGACCAAGTTCTAGTTCGACGACCCTTACTGACAACATCAAATCACTTGCCATTTTGTCATACCACCAATTGAGGAGTTGTGTAAGATGTTATTGGAGTGTCGCGACACCCGGTTGGGTGGACACTTGGGCATGGATAGCTATCTTTGTTATCACTGGCCTACGTTTGCCAATGCATGGAGGCTTCATGGTTAAAACAAGGGGAGGTGTTATGTCCCTGATGTACAAATGTCCCTAAACTCCATGATTGGGTGTTTTTTTTCATTACACTCATGGCCCACCGAGGGTCAATCTAAGAATTCTTGCGCAATTTGGCCGAGGGCCCTGACCTCCGGTGTCTGGTTGTCAAAAATTCTGGCAACTTCGACCACTTTCTAGAAGAAGTATCGTGAACTGTACCAATGTTTTCATAGAGTTCCATTGACTTCTCAAGAGCGCTATACTTTTATGAAACCACATCTTGATATTCTCAAAGCCCCCAATTTTTTTTGTGTGGAGCTCTTCAAAGCCACCACTTCAGACGTGACATCGCACGCTTTGATCAAATTGAGCACTGAAGTCCCAACATATGCCTCATCGTGATTCCTGTCATTTTTGTTATGGGCTTTTCACTATTACACTTGTCACACCTATTGAATCATCCATTTTTCCCAAGTCCTCAAATTCTATTGCCGCGCACCTCATCCTTGTGAACCACCCACGTGCCGCTAGGTGTAACTGGATAGCTACTACGGAAATCCAACATCCTCGGGTACTTTGCTATTTTTCAACAACCAATAGGATTTTCTTGGTGGATTGTGCAAGGGCCCATTTGCATTACTTTGCATTATGTATCCACCATGCACTTTTGGACCAGGATATGCATGGATTTGTTAAGTTTAAGTCAAGATTTTACATCCCTAGCATCAGACGGTGCTACATTGGGATGTTTGTGCATCGAGTTGCACTAAAAAAAATTGGTGTTGGGCTGATCAAGGGAAAACGTAGCTGCCGTGGCTTGAATCTTAAAAAACGTGTGTGACAATTGTTTATGTTGTATGTATATCAGTTGCCATTTCTCCCTAGCCATACCCTTTTTGTTCTTGGACCTGCCTTGCATGCTAGTNCTTCTTAATCAAGAGCATACACAACGGGAAAACTGCAACACTTTGACTATAATGTGTGATACCAAATGTGAATGTTGTTCATGATAGGAATACTTATAAGTATTTGGAGGACACTAAAAAACCACAAAAAGCAACTTCTGAACCTGCAATCTACCAAGTGCACCAGCTGAGCAAGGCATATCAATACACCGTAGTTTTTACGAGTTGAAAGAATGACGTGCTTGGTTCAAGTGTTTTCCCCATAGAAGAGAATTGTTTTATGATGCCAAAGAAAAAAGAGACAGTGATCAAGTATAAGTTGAGAAGCAGAAGAAAATCTGGGAAAATGGGAAACTTGAGTAGTTTATGATGTGGAATGCTCTCCCTTTGATGAAAGTCGTTAAGTGTAAAGAAAATGTTTTATAAGTGAGGAAATAGGAATGGGGCATGCTTGAGGTATTAGGCGCATAAGGCAAGCAGCGCGTGAGTTGTCACGCCATGAATAGTTGTTTCAAGAAACTCACGTAGAGGTGGAGGGTTTCAAGGATGTCAAGGTACCATTCAATTGAAGTCTAGCACATCCATTGTAATGGACGTGGTCCATTTTGCAACTAACTGTGGAACCAAAATATAGGCTCTAAGAATAATAGTCCATGGAGACAAAATGACAGGCCGCCTCAGGCATGTCGGCTACAACGCGTAACAAAAAAATGAACAGGGTCTTCATAGATCATTGTTGAAAACATGCAACCTAATCCTAATTGTTTCACGTGGCATTGCCAGACTAGAAGAATGACTCTAGCAATGTTCTAGGAGTGGAGGAGAAGTGACACAATTGATTTTCCATCGCGGTACTCCTTGCGCCTCAAATCTGGCCCTAAAGATACTTTTCAGGCTAGAGTGGAACTAGAATCAAGCCCACATGTATATTTCTTGGCTTTGGCTCCTTGAAACGTGGAGTACTTGAACTACCCAATGTTTTTTTACTACCATTTTCAACCGTAAAGAATCGTCCATATGCTACTCTTACTTTTAACCGTCTTGGTTCATCTTTGCTCATGGAGGTTTGGTCATTGAGTACTCTATTATGCAAACCATGCAACCAGAAGCGTAATTATGATTGCATGTGTGAACTCTTGTCATCCATGACACAGTTGCGTCATGTTCACACACAATTAACCGCACACATATGTGGTTTTTGTGATTATGGTCATTTGCTTACAACATTCAGTGTTCATCACATGCTCTCTAAGCTCTTGCAAAGATGACACACATACTATCTTTGTATAATCCGCACAAGTGTTGGTGAGTCTTTACCGAAGACACATCACACATGTGTATCAGCAACATGGTGGATGCCTTTGGCATGTACACTGTCAACAATGTCCTGCAAGTTTAAAAGAGGGTACGTAGGACGAATTTTCCCACATTCCGTGTGGTACGTGTTTAGTAAGATATTTTGGTGAAGCCTCCCTCCCTTGGCAAGGAGCTTCCTTGTGATATTATCAGGTGTTCCCGTGAGAACTGTCCAGGTCCACTCAATACTTCTCATGGCTTTTGGACGTGATCTCTTCCAAGGGGATTTTTTCCCAGGGCCTTCCGTACAATACTTTCAATACCTAAAATCCAGGATTGGAACATCAGTCCTTCCAAATGCAACCACGTGTTCATGACCACGCGCAGTTCTACTAGACCATTTTTAGCACACCTTGGGTTGGTTGGCTAAACTCAACCAAACTCCACCAAGCCCATGCAACTCGCATGCTAGACTTGTCTTAGGATTGGGAGGTACCAAGGTCCTAAGACATGGTCACTCAGCACACCTCTACGCCTAATGAAATATTGCACTTATCTTTGAAGGAGGCAGCACAGGCTGTCTTGCAACTCAATTGCCGTTAAAAGTCCATCATCAGACACCATAATGCTCCGACCTAGATGATCTTGGTCTCAACCGCCATCTATGGAACTCTTTCTGAAATGGGTACCATAGGTTGCCGCTCATGTCCTTGTTAAAAGCACTTTGCTTTTAACAAGGTTGGCCAAGATACCAATCTCATTGTCAGTGCAAAAAATACACAAACAAAGTGTTCATAATATCTTATTCACGAAAGGGGAATACCATGATCACAATCAATGTGTTAGAAGTCATAAGGAACACATTTGGGATGTTTTTTCCGTGTAACTGTGACCGAACACTTACAAATTACACTAAATGATTCCATAAGTTGGTCTACCAGTTCCTGAATTCTACTCCTCTTATGCAATCACAGAAGGGTTCCATTCAGGAAACCTTTGATAGACTGTTTAGCTTGAAAATTCTTGTTAGGATGTTTTGCTTTCCATCAGAATATAGAAAACAAGCATCCTTCTTTAAACAAGGTCAAGTGAGAGAATTGATTTTAAGGGTATGTTTTAAGGCATGTTTTTCAAGTGACAACAAGATGTACTGAATTTTTTTCTTTTCTATTGCATTCAGTCTGTATTTTCAATCGGTAGAGTACTTCCATATGCCTTTCAGACACTTGTAGAGAATATAGTCCTCAAACACAACATCAAACAAACAAAAACCAGTAGATGCTATGGTACTGACATCCATAAAGCCATTGTACATGCATTTGGCAATGTACGTAAATTGAATCAACCCCACAATGAAGGGACTTCATATGCCTCCTCATGACCTTCCGGGTCAGCAAAGTTTGGTTCAACTACACCGCAGTCAAAAGAGGTGTCTATTCGTGGAAAGAAACTCATCGTAGTCAAAACTGATCCTGCCCTAACCTAAAGATTCCCTAGAGAAGATTTTTTTGTGATATCTGTTGGAGATCAATTTTGTTCCAAAGTATTTGGTTGAATTCTCCCTTGTAGATAAATATGGCACAACTGGTGGTCTCCATATGCTCTTCAATTTTGATGCCATGCTGTAAAACTTGAAGATGCACCACCTCACCAAACTTTCGCTCCATGTTCCGTGCAGCCTATGAGCACATTGAGTGCATGCATGGTCGTTTTATGGACCTTCTCCCCAATTTGTGTGTGTGTGTGTGTGTGTGTGGAGGGGGAGGGGGCATTCCTTGTATGGAATTCATGAAGGACCAACGTAATGGAAACGTATCCCATTATAGCCATGACTTTCCCTTCTTGGGTGTGTCCTTACGCACAGGGCATGTCATTTTGAGGACATTAGTAAGTTTTCCTATCTCACAATGCTTCATTATAGAGAGAAAATTCTGTTGTAAAATACCCCATCATGTTTTTGTTATGTTCTGTGTATGCCCCTGGTCCAATCAGCGGAAGATTTAGACTGGGTATGCACTGCGCTTGTAGCGCAAGTCCCCCAGCGACATGCAAGAGAGGCTAAGAGAGACAAGGCATGCACTACTCATCTTTGTGGAGTAAGTCCCCTTGGTCTACTCTTGGTAGTGTACATGGTGTATGCTCCTTAGGACAACTTCCTATAGCCTAGTGGGTGAATGTGCCATCTCGCAAGCGAGAGGTCCGGAGTCGAATCCTCCCAGGACCAAGTTTTCTTTGTGACTAAAAAGGGCCAAGGAAGCTTCCTAGAAGCCTCTAAGGTCCAAGGTGGATCAAGCGCCACTTGGCGGTCACAGAGGGTGCCATGTCATCAATACTGATGACACTGTCTAGGGTAGCCTTGGGGGGAGGTCCCTCCAAGGAGCCACTGGGAGCACTGACCAGAGACTATACAAGGCCTGTCATTTGCATGTGATTGTATCATCATCTCTTACTCTTGAGACTTGGGAGAAAACTAATCCCTTGTTGGCCACCAAGAAAGAGTGTAAAGAACAAGTGCAAGTGCACACTTTGGTGTGTAGCATTGCCAGTTGGGTGAGAGTTTGGAACACTCTCCGGCCACGGTTGGGACAAGCTAAGTGAACCTTTCAGTGTGGAAACACCACTCCGTGGGTGATCTCTACCTTGGTTGAAATACCAAGGGCGGTCGGCGGTTTGCCTGTCGGCGCCGTTTACTCTAGACCGTGGCCAAGTGCGGAGTGACAAAGGGTTATGGGCCCACACTGATCGGGAAACTTAGTTCTTTGTACCACCGCTCAGTTCACGTGACAGGTACCTCCGCAGCACACAAGACACCACTGCTCCATCTGCTTCATCGTCGGTCCACTTGGACCAAGGTACGTATTGTGAGAGACCAGACGCAGGTTGGACCCGTGGTCCACTTTTGCTCTCCACGGACAAGGAACGAGGATACGCTCTGCCATTGTTGGTATGACCCTCGAGTCCTAAGCGGGTTACGCTCTGCCCTTGTGGGTATGACCCCTTGTCTGTGGGAGCACTTCCTCCACAATAGCTAAGAGACCATCGGCTGGAGGGGTATGCAACGGACTACACCTTGAAAATCTGTAGCAGTCATCAGCCTCATCAGCCTACATCGGCCTCAACGAAGCAGAACAACAGAGACTAAGTGAGCATCCTTGACCACACCGCAATCATGCCGGGGGGTCAAGAGATCGTTCCAGTCACCTCACGGCCCGCCGAGTTAGGTGCGGCCAACGCCATCGCACGCTTCCATGGCAAAGCCTTCGGCACGTGGAAATGGCAGTTTGAGGTGGTGATGCGCGTGCGCGGGTACCTCAACATGCTGAAAGGGACGGAGGTAGCACCGGAGGACGAGGCAAGCGCGAAATACGCAGGGTGGCAAGAGCGGAATGACATTGCTCTCGCACTCCTTGTCACGTCCATAAGCCCCTCCCTAATCTCCCACATCGAGGGGTGCACGACGGCAGCTGAGGCTTACACCAAGCTGACGAACGTGTACCAGTCAACTTCCCTCGCNCACGTACCCTCGTGTCTCCGAGTTTGTCCGGAACGAGGCCATGCGGCGCAACAACGGCGTCATCAACAACGCCGCATATGCGAGTGGCTCGGGAGGCACCTCCTCTTATGGCAACAGTAGAGGTAGTGGCGGCGGGAAGAGCGGCAAGAAGAAGGGCAAGTGCCACAATTGTGGCAAGGCCAGGCATTGGGCGCGGGAGTGTCGCGCACCAAAGAAGGAAGGAGGCGGTGGTGGGAGCAGCAACGTGAGTAAGAAGGTGGACTCGATGTCCACGAGCATGATGGTCGAGAGCAAGGCCCCTCCCAAGGGCTCTGCGCTACTGCGGCCGGGAGCCTTCGGGCTCGACAGTGGCACGGACTACCACACCTCTCGCGAGGCATGTGGCTTCTCGTCCCTCACACCATCCACGGCCAAGTTCCGGTGCGCCAACGGCAGCATCGAGTACGCAGCTGGTGAGGGAGAGAAGGTCGTGCACACGCGGCTCAACGGAGCCGACAAGGAGTTGCGGCTGCAGAACGTCGTCTACATGCCAACTTTTGCCGCGAACCTCCTCTCTTTCTTGCGGATTACGGATCACGCGATGACAGTGGTGTTCACACAGAAGGAAGCCGTCATCCTCAAGAACGAGGACGTGACGATTACCTACGCTGCGTCAGACCTTGTCGCCAAGGTGCCACGAACGGATGGGCTCTACGTTCTGCAGACGAAGAGCGCGGAAGGGCACGCTAGAGCGGTAGAGGGAGGAGCAGAAGCTGCACCATCGGCGAACGCCAAGACACCATCCATGTCGCCTGCTGTGGCGGCTAAAGACGCGGGAGCAGCAACTGCGAAGCTGTGGCACAGACGCCTTGGGCACGTGGCCGACAGCACCCTGCAGGTCATG
>SZWC01007355.1:53666-65217 GCA_023375785.1 Penium margaritaceum | reverse complement strand
CATCGCAACCGAGCTGTAGGCACCATCGAGCTCAACCAGACGAAGTACATCTCAGAGGTGCTTCGGCGCTATGGCATGGAAGACGCAAAACCCCTCAGCACTCCTCTCCCCACGAAATGCAATCTCACCTCCGCCCACTCCCCCAGCACGGAAGCCGAGCGCCGCGAAATGCAGGATGTGCCATACCAGTCTGCGGTGGGTAGCATCATGTATGCCATGGTTGGCACGCGGCCGGACATCTCCTTTGCTGTGGGGCTAGTCAGTCGGTTCGTGGCCAACCCTGGGCCACTCCACTGGCAGGCCGTGAAGCGCATTTTGCGCTATCTCAACAAGACACGGCACATGGGGCTGCAGTACGGCGGCCTTCAAGGAACAGACCCTTTGCGCCTCAAGTGCTACACCGACGCAGATTTTGGAGGCAACGTGGATGATAGGAAGTCCACCTCGGGCTTTGTGTGCCTTGTGAACGGTGGCGCTGTGTCGTGGGCCAGCCGCAAGCAAGACTGTGTCTCCATCTCAACCGCAGAAGCTGAGTACGTGGCGCTGTCTGAGGTGTGCAAAGAGACGCAGTGGCTACGCAGCTTGCTCGCTGAGATGCACGCACCACAAAAGGAGGCCACGGTCGTCCACGTCGACAACCAGAGCGCGATGGACATCGCGTTCAAGGACACTCTCTCCAGGCGGACCAAACACATCGACATCCGCTATCACTACACGCGCGACCTTGTCGCCAAGGGAGTGGTGGATCTGCAGTACATCGCGACCAAGCAGATGCTCGCGGACTTCCTGACGAAGCCGCTGGACAGTGACCCGCACATGGCAGGGGCACGGGGCATCGGGATGGTGAGCGCAGCAGACGAGGGCTGAACGGGCGGCCCACTTCACACGTGGCCGACATCGCTGGGCCCATGGCCGCAGCAGGAATCTAGCCGCAGATGGACGCAGGTGCAAGGGAGAGTTTGTTATGTTCTGTGTATGCCCCTGGTCCAATCAGCGGAAGATTTAGACTGGGTATGCACTGCGCTTGTAGCGCAAGTCCGCCAGCGATATGCAAGAGAGGGTAAGAGAGACAAGGCATGCACTACTCATCTTTGTGGAGTAAGTCCCCTTGGTCTACTCTTGGTAGTGTACCTGGTGCATGATCCTTAGGACAACTTCCTATAGCCTAGTGGGTGAAGGTGCCGTCTTGCAAGCGAGAGGTCCGGGGTCGAATCCTCCCAGGACCAAATTTTCTTTGTGACTAAAAAGGGCCAAGGAAGCTTCCTAGAAGCCTCTAAGGTCCAAGGTGGATCAAGCGCCACTTGGCGGTCACAGAGGGTGCCATGTCATCAAAACTGATGACACTGTCTAGGGTAGCCTTGGGGGGAGGTCCCTCCAAGGAGCCACTGGGAGCACTGACCAAAGACTATACAAGGCCTGTCATTTGCATGTGATTGTATCATCATCTCTTACTCTTGAGACTTGGGAGAAAACTAATCCCTTGTTGGCCACCAAGAAAGAGTGTAAAGAACAAGTGCAAGTGCACACTTTGGTGTGTAGCATTGCCAGTTGGGTGAGAGTTTGGAACACTCTCCGGCCACGGTTGGGACAAGCTAAGTGAACCTTTCAGTGTGGAAACACCACTCCGTGGGTGATCTCTACCTTGGTTGAAATACCAAGGGCGGTCGGCGGTTTGCCTGTCGGCGCCGTTTACTCTAGACCGTGGCCAAGTGCGGAGTGACAGTTTTATCTCTTGCAGCTGTTTCTCTTTTTTGGTGAGGTGGTGAGGCGTTCCAATTTTGACAGCTTATGGGGAGTAAAACAATGCAAAAGCACTCTTTCAGGTGGCTTACCATGACAGGGGGTTACACTAGATGGGGATCTACTGGGTGTAGCCTTCTTGATTTCAGGATGGAATGCTGATTCGAGCTGAAAGATCTTGTATGGCCTCAAAAGTCTCTACTTTGCTGGAACCTCATGATCTCCTCCACCCTCAAGCAAGGCAGAAATTGCCGCAGACCAGCCGGCCTGTTAGTTTTTGGGACCATTGTGTTGGAAGTGGGAATCGGTATTATTGTAACAAGCTTCTTCACATTTCACTGAGGGCGCGATGTCGTTCATGAATGAAAGGGTGGAAGATACGTGCAAAGATGCTTATCAGGGAATCACAGTTTTCTTTCTCCACATACAGCACCATAGTTGAGTAGAAGTTTGTAGGGAAGCATCCAGATCTTCTGCAAATTGGGTAGTGCTGAATGGAGTAGGAGATGAGGACGCTTTTGATGTAGCAGAGCTGGAGAAGGCTGAAGAAGTTCTGGGACCACTCCAGGATACTTGTGGCCCCATTTTCAGAGAGATTCAATTCCTCAAATTCCATGAAAAAATGTCAAGGTAAAGAACAGAAGTTGATTGGCCTATAGAAACTGGTGGTGCAGTTGACGAGGGGTCAATCTGTTGCAAGGGAGATTCTCCAGGAAGTGTTTTTCATGATTTTTGGGCAGTGTTGATGCTGATAATGTGTTCAGGGATCAACTGCATCTGCTTGATGCTTGTTCTGATGAAGGCTGATGTGCTGAGTGCTGGCTTATGGATGGCACTGCCACAGCGCCACTCACAAAGGGGACGCTTTCACTATGGATCCTATTTGTCCATTTAGGGAGGTTAGGAAGCAAGGAGAACTTCAAGGGTCTATTCCACAGGCTACGACGGATTGTTCCACCAGTTACATTGAGCCCGATAAGTAGGGATATGGGCAGTGTCCAGTTCTAGTGGGTACCGATTTTTGAGAATTTACTTTGATCACTAAGTGCTGATTCTGACGACGAGAGAGGAAAGTACTCTAGAGAAGTGAGGCAACAGCTGATGATGGCAAGAGTGAGTGAAGGGGCAAACCACTTGCAGGATTTGAAGAGAAACAGTGGCCGATGATGAAGGGAGTGGGTGCAGGGAAAAACCTTGTGTGCGAGCTACTAGAGAGGTAGATTGTGGAAAGGGGAAGTTGACTGCCAACATTCCACAAGAGAGTCATTTGCATAGGAACAGTTCAATGTGGAGGCAGGCTGTGACATGTGCAGATCCTCAGGGCCGAGCTACAGATTGATTTCTTTTGCTTGCAGATTTTTTGATTGATTTAAGGAGTGGGTGAAGGGGAAAAACCATGCACGTTGGTAGATTTTGACAGTGTGGGTGCACGTCACTGCGAATGAGGACAGTGACACGTGCGGATCCTGGGGGGGAAGCTGATTTGGTTGACAATTGATGATTGATGATACGAGTGGTTGCATGGGCAACACCACATGCACTAATTGGTGATAATGATGATGAAAATGATGATGCTGATTATGTTAATAAAGCAAAGGAAACTGGAGAGTGAGATGATGAAGTTGATTTTGTAGGTATGGCAGATGAGATTGATGTCATTAATGATGGAGCTGGAGCGTTCTGAGGAGGTTGAGGCAGATCGAGAGTTTGGCACAAGAGGATGATGCAGCACGCAGGGAGGGGACAGGCAGACGATGATTGGGAAGCAGATAGAATAGAGTGGAGCTAGTGCGGTGGCTGAAGGATGAGAAGAGATGAAAGCACTTCAGGCAGTGGTGGTGGAGGCAGAGCGATGAATTTAACATGAGGTCACTAGGATGAGAGGGACTTGGCAAAAGAGAAGAAGAGAACTTGAGATCTGCAAGACAGGGTTAGATGACAGCAATGGAGACAGGAATGAAGTTGCAACAAACTGGAAAAAGAGTGGCAGAAAGCTTCAGGTAAAGTTGCGGCAGAAGGCAGCTTGGCTGCTTTTGTGGGCTATGGATGAGGCCATGCATCACCACAGGAGTTGATGTTGGTTTCTTGGTGCAGTCACAATGGGAGTTGGTGTCGTGACATGCTCAATGTGAGATGGCTCTGCTGATGTGAGCCCCAGTTGAAGGAGGCAAGCAAGCAGGTAGGCTGGTGAGAAGACCAGAGCTCGGAGATCAACATGTGTATTTAGCTTGGGCAAAATGCAGGTGAATGGCCACCAGATAGATTTGCATCTGAGAGAGCGGTAGCAGGGGTAGGATTGATGATGTAGGGGGAAAGAACAATGGTAGGATGAGTCAGAGGAAGTACTGGAAGTGGGAGATGGCGATGGAGGTAAGGATGCAACAACGTGGACAGGTGTCGCCAGGCGATGTTTCCTGTAGCTCTGATACCATGTCAGAATCAGTAGACACTTAAAAAGAACATGTGTAGAATCAGGCAGAAGCATTGGAATGCACTGAACTGCTGCAAAGTGAGAGGAAGAGAGAAAGGTGCAGGAGCAAGGAGTTAACTTGAACTGGATGATGGCAGAACGTAGACGTGAGGTAGAGTGCTGGATTTTGAGTGACATGACTGGACGCTGAGAGAATACAGGGGGAAGAGGCAGACACATTTCATAGCTGAGAGGAGGAGCAGATGAAGCAAGGGATGGAAGAGCAGAGACACGGAAGAGAAGGATGTGGAACCAAAAAAGAACAAGATGAATGGAGTTTATGTGGGTTAGTCAGGAAGAACCTGACCTTCTACACTCATATTCTTCACCAATAAAGAGGAAACCACATAATACATACCTTTGCTCAACAAAAATGGAGTGAACTGAGTGGACTCGTTCACTAAGTTGTTCACTACAAACTCTACTGGTGCAAAAAAAAGTTCCCAATCATTGTAAACAAGGTCCATGTAAATGCGAAGCATCTTTTCCATGCTACGATTCATGAGTTATGCTTGTTTTTTGGCTTGACCATGAATTAGTATCAAATTAGGACTTGATGCCAAGTTACTCGTGTACCTTCTGCCAATTTTAACTAGCTATCTTGATCATAGATCATGTGCAATGGCAAGCCGGGGTATTTCACGACACCTTAGAAAAGAGACAAGTGGTCAATTATGTAATCAGATCAGTTGTTCTAGGATTAAACGGTGTCGTATTTGTGACAATATCCACAACCACTAGCATTCCTTTGTGGCCACAAGCCGTCTGATAGACCAGTAATAGATTCAATGCCCACTCACTCTGTAGCATACGAACCGTTTTTAGGATTAAAAACAGTCTTGAAATATTTACAGGGTGTTTTCGAGGTCTCGAGATTGGAGTCTCGAGGTGTCCTTGTCCGTAAAATAACATACGGGCTAGAGTCCAGGTCGACTCTAGCCTTGAAAGATACCTCTGTGTGATTTTGGGCTAAGAGGAGTGTCGCGATGGAAATCCATCGCATCACTCCTTCTCCACCCTTAAAGCACCGCTAGGGTCCTGTTCCACATGGCACTGCCACGTGGAAGGATAGGGTTTTTGTGTTGCATGTTTACAAACCGCCCTTTGACAACCCTGTCCGTTCTTGGCGCGGTGTGTCTCAGCCAAAGTGGCTGAGGTGGTCACTCGTGTCCATCCTTGGACTTGATTCTGAGAGCTTTTGTTTAGTCCCACAGTTAGTCGCAAAGCGACGAGCAGCTGTTGCACTGGTTTCAGAGCCAGCGCTTCCACGCAAAACTTTATTGCTCGTCGACTTGGTCTGTTGGATCAGCCTGGCATTCGATTTGGCACATCGATTCCTTGATTGGGAACAAGACAGGCTAAGTTTGTAAAAAAAAAGGTTTGCTGCCCGACCGGCGGGGGAGAACGCCGCCCGACCTGTGGAGGAGAGCTCGCTCAACTTGAGCAAGCTCACAGCAAGCGGAGACCTAAAGAAAAAACGGTGTGATGTTAGTGAAACGGTCCCCGCGGGCGAACGACCGAGTGAGCGAGGGGGCGAGGGGAGAGTCCCCCCCCCCCTCTTCCATGGTGCCAACGGCGCCAAGGGGGAGGAGAGGGGAGAGTCTCCCCCCCCCCTCGTCCATGGCGCCGACGGCACCATGGGGGTGGAGAGGGGAGAGTCTTCCTCCCTTCCCCCCTCCATGGCGCCGACAGCGCCGAAAGGGGGAGGGACAAGATCCTGTCCCCCCCCCCCCNATGGAAAGACCTCAAGGACGCCGCTCCGCTGTGTCGCATTGACATGAAAGCGACGTTGATGCACGCTTCCGGGTAATACTGTGAGCGGCGCGGGTGTCGATGAAAAGTAACGAGTGCCGTCGACAAGGATGTAGATTTTCTTAAATCAATTTTCTGATCATAATTTGATCTACAATCAGACATGATGGGCAATTTGACTGATTCTTTGTTATTCCACTACTTTTTGACTGTCCTATCATGTGGGAGACACGCCACGTCAGCCAAGCGAGTCATCAAATCACAATCAATCGGCGGGAAGCAACTGACTCCACACCGAAGGAGCAAAAGGCACAACCGCCAACATTCCTAAAGACTCGCAGTACCCTTCGTCGCGTCGCGTCCCGCCACCGAGTCATACAATCAAAATCAAAATCAGACCGCCGGTTCAAGGCCATAAGTGTGAACGGGTAGCACATTCTGCGGAGCTAGTTTTTAAGGTCTGGAGGTCATTGTCTCAAATCTCAATGGGAAATAGAAATTTTCTTTTCCTGGGCCACCCGAAGGCTGGTCCACAGAAACCATGACAGTTTTGACGTGTGAACCCGGTTTTTCATGCCGTTAAAAGGGGCACGGAGCTCAGTCTGAACTCGGCATTTTTTTGAGAAGTTCTCAAATACTCTTCCAAACCATCTTCCTGTCTATGGAAAAGTAGGAAATCTGATAGTTTTCCCCGGACACCGTTGAGTGTCGTTCCAAAGGTTTAAAAGCATCAACTCAAGGGATTTTATGTTAACCTTCTTCAAAATGGTAGGCAAAAACAAGGATGTTGATGGAACCCAGAGATGGGGCCTAGTTGGCCATGGGTTCTATTTTTCAAAGTGAGTCGCAGCTCCGAATTAGTTGACACGGGAAAACTGATTGTTTCTCGATTTGGAAAGATTTTTTTTTTTAAAGAAAATGTGATTGTACATGTTTCTGGGCACCGACCGTGCCATGGTGCTAAAAGACCGTATGAATCCACAAAATGGTTNGTTTTGTTTTTCGCAAATGAGAGTTTTGATTACACCAGCAGCGTGCCGATTGCAAGATTGACATTGGCAAATTCTATCAGTGACCCTGAACATGCAGGTACGGGCTGTACCATTGGGAAAAGCGTCGATTGCACTCCAGTCATGGTTGCGAGATGTGTAAGTGATACATGTGCAAAAGGCACTCAAAGCTGATTTCAGAGCACACTCTAGATGCAAGTGCAAAAGGCGTGTCCTCATTAATGCCGATTGCACCATGGACACCACCATCAAGAACATCACTTTGTGTGTTTCGAGTTTCAATCTCATGGGTACGAAGTGCCGATTGCATGAAACAAGTGCCGATTGCACAAAACAAGTGTCGATTCCATGAAACATGCACCGATTGCACAAAACAAATACTGATTGTGCCAAGCATGTGATGATTGCGCAACACAAGTGTCGATTTCACAAACAAAGTGTCAATTACCAATTGAAAATAGTGTTAGTCGCACTACCACATGGGAATCGGATGACAACCCATCGCACGTGCCGAATGCACCACCGCTGTGAGTGCCAAAAGCACTACGGACAGGGATTTCAGTCGAACTAGCCAAGTCAACGTCAACGGTACGGCCCATGCATAGGTGTTGATTGCACCAAAGACACGGGTGTCAATCGTCACATGAAGTTCCACATGTACTTGGGGTAAGCAACCATATCAAGGCGTATGATCTACGCTCGGGTTGGCTCTAAGCACAGGTGCGCCAAGAGCGTTCTTTGGCATTGTGGAAACACGTCGTTTGATGTCTGAGAGACACCTCGACAGATTCAAGGCTGGTCATACTGGAAAATTCCTAATCAAGAGTTATCAAGTATTTCAAGAAATCTTCACACACGACTGTGATGATCGAAGGTATGCCTGAATGGCATAACAACCAAATGAAATTAGTCACCAACTGTGACTACCATTTGGATTTGAAAAATTTGCCTCTGCCAATAGCAGCACGGAAAGATACTTCCGAAGAAGTACGAGCATTTTTTTCATGGAAAAGTCAAGTGTTCTGAGGTGGATTTCCCCAAACCTGCACCATGCTAACTGTGGACGGACCCCTCCAAGCCGGGTCGGTGCAACACTAGTTCCTCTGCATGCACGACTTGCATGAACGTAGAAGGTCTACGGTTATGAATAAATGCCGGAGGCATCCAACCTTTTGATGGAACTGGGTATGCGATTCATACCATTGAACTTTGATCATGTGGAACTGGGTGCGCGGCAAACATAGAGAACGTGCACGGCATGCACGAGAGACTTATCCAGTAACTGCTGGTGTGTCGATCAAGACAACACATAACGGGAAAGAAAAAAATCACCACATCAGGTGGTTGGGACATTCAATCAAACTGACGGCTTCAGTACCATCTAATGGTGACACCAGTAGACCGAAATTTTTTTTTGGTCAGTGCAAGGCTTCTGCTATTGAGGTCGCACCCTCGTGCGACCTCCATAGCCGTTACACTACTACACTTCAAGGCAAATGTGTGGCTCTCTCAAGAAGTCATGATTTTCCCTGGAGGCTTGACAAGTTCAAGTCATGTACGTGTATGCATTTGTACATGCCGGAGGTAGGGCACGATATTTGTCTTGTATGATGTAGACATCGGTGCAAAATTGAATGGGTAAAGAACAAGGCTCTTGGATACAAACCTAGTGGCAAACCCATTGCCGCTTTATCACTTGGTGAGTGATGAATGTGACATCCAACCGGTATCAACATTTTCAACAAGCAATACGATCTCACAAAGGAAGAACTCCTCTTGGAACCGTGGATGCATAAAATAAGAGAGAGTGGTCTTCTATCCCCTCTCTATGATTTGATGTGCCCCAGAGCGGTAGATTAAGAACTCAAATGATGCTGCATAGAATCAAACGTAGTCGACCAAATGTCAAAATTCATGGAATCCCGAAGGCGACACCTTCAGCTTGTGTTCGCTCGACAAGTGAACATGTCATGTAAAGTGACAGAGGAGAGTGTTTCAACCGAACGTCAGTTATGTGAACCCTCCCTCTGTATGCAAATCTCATGGTGAAGGTGCAGGGGGATGTTCCCTCCCACCAGATTATTACCATGATACTATAACCATCTCATAGTTTGACGACTAGCTAACTACGACATAGTTGGCAACACAACACAGTCTAGGGTTGTATCCCAGACTACGGCATCTAAGCAAGTAGATCTACTCCAGCCAAATGTTGGCACCTCCATCTTCACGGTCCGATCGTCCATTGAACGAGCCAAAGTCAACTTGGAGACCAACCAAAATCAACTTGGTGACCAGTGTGTTAGAACCAAATGTTGACTTAAAAGGCTTGCTAAAGTGGAATCCTAAGGGACAATAACCCTTACTAGAATTTGATGGAGAACTTGGTATATCTCACGAATTGAGATAGATAAAGCATAGTACATTCTTGATGTTTAACGTGCTCATATGAAGTCATGTGGATGGATTCCAATCACGCCAAAGGAATGGCGTGGCACCATTCCTGCTTCGTGAGTCTGACTCACGACTGATTTTGTTGGAATGAACATGATCGCCGACAGCGATCGTAAACCAAACTTCTCTAAGTACAACCGTATGGCTTGACCAGGCAACGGAAGCTTCAACGACCTGTGAAATTCTATCCATTACTCGATACCTTATTTAACTGCGGTGCGGTTGATGTCCACTTTGCTGACCTCGTTGGTCAGGTTGAAGCGGTTGAACACCGTCAACATCCAAAACGGTTACCATGTTTCAATCGTCAAGCATACGAAATACAACTTGGTGCCTTTCACTGATGTGACATTCACTGGCACAGGTTTGTCAACTGTTGTCTACTCGGGCGGTACCCATGGACAAGAGGCCTTGTCGTAGGCAAATATGTCTCATTCTGTTGGCATGAAAAATGTCATACAGACCAATAAAGATCCGCAATATCTGAGTGGGATAGTCTGGCAGGAGGATAGAAAGGTGAAGTAATGCAAGGGTTTCCAATCCTTGTGCACCAAATTCCTGGCCCAGTGGGCTAGGATTGCGTCCATCCTGTTACAATGTAATTGCCGATGCCATGTGGCTCATGCACGGATCATTAGTCTATGGGCGGCTGGACAAAATGTCTTGAGGGTTGAAGACCCTCAAGCACAACGGTTTTGGCCTGGTCGGCCGAGGATTTTGTCCGAAACCGTTACATGTACCGCAATTTTGGCCCAGTGGGCCGGCGGTTCCGCTTGTACCACCATGCAGGGTGTAGCCGTACAGACCGTACAGAATGGATGAGACATACAGGCGTTATGATTTTATGCAGATGAAAAAATGTTCCCTAGACGTGTTTGTGGTACGGATGACTTCCTCTTGCATGTCGATCACATGACAACATGGGGAACAAGGAACAGTTTGTTCCGGTGATGGGATCACAAGTTGTGATTCACAAGTGTTCACTCATGCCATGGAGTTCACACCGGCAAGGGTAATCTTGTCGGACCATGGTTCAACGTGATTTTCCACCCAACCGGTGGTCACAACATGATGAACACTTTGCTCGTGGACGTCCTCCATAAAAATGAGATCTTTACATCTCGACTCTGCTATTCAAAAGTGGACTAGCTTTTAATAGGGACGTGGGTGGCAACCCGTGATAGTCGTTTCCAGTGGAAATGAGGGGATGATTGTTACGACAAACATCATCCAGGTCAGAGCATTACCTGTCATGTCTGATGACACTTTTCGACGGCAATTGCGTTTGCCAGACGACCAATGCCGCCTCCTTTTAAAATGAAAAGTAATCTTAAAGGGGAAACAAGATGCTCAGCAACCATGTCTTGGGTCATTGGCGCTTCCCAAACCAAAGACAAAGCCGGCTTGCATGTCACATGGGCTTTGTGGCTCTTGGTTGAGTTCAGCCAACCAATCCACGGGTGCTGAAAGAGGTCTCGTGGACCTACGCGTGGTCATGAACACGTGGCCGCCAACCGGAAGGACAGATGTCCGAATCCTGGTTTGCTCATACTGACAATGTCGTGGGGAGGTACCACCTTGGCAACAACCCCTAGGAAGAGATCCTGTCCGACAGACAAATGGCTTTGTTGTGTGGATCTGGACGGTTTTTGCGGGGACGCCCAGTTAATTGGTCATAGGGACGCTCCTTGCTAAGGGGAAGGAGGCCGTCACCACAACAGCTTGTTGAACACATACCACACGGAATGTGGAACAATTCTTCTTCTACACCCTCTTCCAAATCGGCAAGAAAAACTTGACATTGTACGTCCCAAAAAGGAATCAACAATGCCAAAGATACACATGTGTGATGGAACCTTCCGCAAAGGAACGCCAACACATGCACTCAAACGTGCAGAGGTTGTACATGCCTCGTCTTGGCAAGAGCCAAGGGATTGCGTGTTCAGCATGGAATGTTGTACACGGATGATCACAATCGCAAAAACCATGCATGCATGTGGTTGATTGTGCATGAACGTGACGCAACAATGTTGTGGATGACAAGAGTTCCCAACTGTGCTCTTATGCATGCTTTTGTTGCATGGTTTGCACCTTGAAGTACACAATGATCAAACCTCCATGAGCA
>SZWC01007354.1:110920-123510 GCA_023375785.1 Penium margaritaceum | reverse complement strand
ATTCGACACTGTGCGTGCCCCTCGCAGCAGCAGAGCCAGCCCCACCATGCCACAGAGTGTCGGCGACTGCTTGTCCGCCGGTGTTGGGCGGTCGGCTCGCGGGGCGCGGCACTGTGGCTTCAGGCTTCCCCGACGGGTCCCCGCGACCGCGTCCACCTCTCCTCAGCAGATTTTCGACTACACGCACAGCTCTGGCTCGGCCTCCCACTGGGCTACCTGGAGCACTGCGGGGTCAGCGGCCTCACCCCAGCCGCGGTGACTCGTCAGCGGGGGTCCAGGTTCATCACGGAGGTCCACCACGCCATCCGTGATGAGTTGGCATGCATCTGTCGCGAGCACTCTCTGCCGACGCGCGTCGAGCCGGGTGGCCTCCTCCCGACTGCCGCTGCCACCCTACGGCCGGACCTCATTTTGGAGGACAGGGAACATGGGGCCATGTGCGTCATCGATGTCACCACCGTGGATGCCCACGGCGCGACTGCCACGTCGGAGGGGCGTGCGCTCCGGCACGCGGAGGAGGCCAAGCGGACGAAGTACCACCCGGCTCTTGTCCTTCGCCCGGGATGGGTACTCCGCCCGCTCGCCTGGGAGACACTTGGCGGGCTCGGGCCAGCAGCATGGGATTTTCTCCGCCGCCTCTCCCAGCTTTGCCTCCAACAGGGACATCAGGGAGCGTCTCCGGAAGACTTGGCAGCCTGGGCGAGCCGATCGGTGGCTTTCTTCGCTCAGCGCCTCTCCCTTGCAGGTGTCCGGCGGCAGTGCGCGGTTATCCGCCGCGCTTGCGTGGCCCACGGCCGACCGGATCTGGAGCTCCGCCATGATTTGCAGCAGCGTCCACCAGCTCCGTGGCTCCAGGGCCTGGTTTCCCTCTCAGACCTCTGTTACGTGGAGCCGGTGGACGCCCGTGTGTAGCGGTCTTGGCCACACGGCCTTGCCCGTTAACCCTGTTTTCTCATTTCTATGGATGTGGCTTGTACCATATCTTGTATGCGGTGGCGCGCAGGACATTGGCATCCTCCCCACCATGTGGTATTAAAAAAAAAAAAGGTGTGGTGGAAAGGAAGCCAACTTGCTGTAAAACCCGGCAAAATCTGGTACATGGTGGTCAAATTCGAATTTTGCTCGAAATTTTTATTGATTTTGTATTCACGGATTCAATTCGAATTAAAAAATGCACAAAGTCCAATTCGAATTCTCACGAATTTCACGAATTTTATTTGAGCCTGGAAGAATGCCCATTCTCGAATTCGAACGAATTCGAATTTGGGATCACAATTCGCGAATTATCCAAACTTGGACCCATATTGGTCGGTCAGTTGCTCGGTCGGTCAGTCGGCCGGTCGGTCGGTCGGTTGGTCGGTCGGTCGGTCAGTCGGTCGGTCGGTCAGTCAATCGGTCGGTCGGTCAGTCAATCGGTCGGTCGGTCAGTCAATCGGTCGGTCGGTCAGTCAATCGGTCGGTCGGTCAGTCAATCGGTCGGTCGGTCAGTCAATCGGTCGGTCGGTCAGTCAATCGGTCGGTCGGTCAGTCAATCGGTCGGTCGGTCAGTCAATCGGTCGGTCGGTCAGTCAATCGGTCGGTCGGTCAGTCAATCGGTCGGTCGGTCAGTCAATCGGTCGGTCGGTCAGTCAATCGGTCGGTCGGTCAGTCAATCGGTCGGTCGGTCAGTCAATCGGTCGGTCGGTCAGTCAATCGGTCGGTCGGTCAGTCAATCGGTCGGTCGGTCAGTCAATCGGTCGGTCGGTCAGTCAATCGGTCGGTCGGTCAGTCAATCGGTCGGTCGGTCAGTCAATCGGTCGGTCGGTCAGTCAATCGGTCGGTCGGTCAGTCAATCGGTCGGTCGGTCAGTCAATCGGTCGGTCGGTCAGTCAATCGGTCGGTCGGTCAGTCAATCGGTCGGTCGGTCAGTCAATCGGTCGGTCGGTCAGTCAATCGGTCGGTCGGTCAGTCAATCGGTCGGTCGGTCAGTCAATCGGTCGGTCGGTCAGTCAATCGGTCGGTCGGTCAGTCAATCGGTCGGTCGGTCAGTCAATCGGTCGGTCGGTCAGTCAATCGGTCGGTCGGTCAGTCAATCAGTCGGTTGGTCAGTCAGTCGATTGGTCAGTCGGTCGGCCGGCCGGCCTGTTGGTTGTTCTGTCTGTTGGTCAGTCGCTCGGTCTGCCGGTTGGTCGGTTGGTTGTTCCGTCTGTTGGTCGGTCGCTCGGTCTGCCAGCCGGTTGCTCGGTCGCTCGGTCAGTCGGTCGGTCCGTCGCTCGGTTGGTCAGTTGGTCGGTCGTTCTGTCGGTCAGTCACTGTGACAAACGGTTGGTCGGTCACTCAGTCACTCGGTTACTCGGTCTGTCTCTCCGTGTAAAGGCCGGTCAGTGTTTTGGCGGGTCGGTTGTTTTTCTTGCCTGGTTGCATGACCCTCTTGCTTTGCAAGGCCAGTTGCAGGGGTTCCCCTAGTCTTCGCCTGTGCACAACGCCAGAGGCCACTTCGTGTGCTCACTCCCCCCCCTCCCCCATCTCACACGGCCATCCTTTTCCTCCATTGCCCCCACCAGGCCGGTGGCGGCGCTATTGCTCTTCTGCGGGTTCTCCGTGGCGCTCGCCGCTGGCGCAGCGGCGCTGTGTGTGTTTGTGGCGCCAGCGGCTGGAGGCTCTGGCATCCCCGAGGTGAAGGCGTACCTCAACGGCGTGCGCCTGCCACACGTGCTGGAGCCAATCACACTGCTCGTCAAGGTGCTCCAAACTTGCAGTCTTGCTTGGTCTCCACACTTGGGGTTGGTTCATTCTCATGACGATAAGTTTGCGATGATTGGGATTACGATAACGAGAACGATGTTGTTTTTCACAACTTCAATAATGATGAACTTGTCTAAAATTCATAGCCGCGATTGTATCTCAATTCCTCCAGGGCGATACAATCTCCAATCCAAGGCAATTCTGTCTCCACGCATCTATTTTCATCTCATTTTGGAATACTTTTTTTTAGTGCAATGTGTGACAACGTGATCAACATGTTGCAAAAAGGAACTGGCAATGATATGACGGCACGAGAACGGGGGGGAGGAGGGGAAGGAGGCATAGGGGTCTAGGGGCGGAGGGAGGGGGAGGCTGCGAAAAGAAAGTCATGAACAGGTTTGCAGAGGCAAATGCACGTGGCCCCCTCCTCCGCGCACATGGCCTCCTCAGCATGCATGCTCAACGCCTTCAACCTGTGCGGTTGCCCTCCATGGGTGAAGTGCAGGCTGCCAATGCTGTGTGGTTGCCCTCCATGGGTGAAGTGCAGGCTGCCAATGCTGTGTGGTTGCCCTCCATGGGTGAAGTGCAGGCTGCCAATGCTGTGTGGTTGCTATCTGTCTGTGACTGCCGCAAGGTGAAAAACTTGTCATGTATTGGAAGCACAAATGAAGAGCAAAAAAGAATGAGCTGGGGGGGATTTATGTCCCCTCCCCACCCCTCCCAAGTGGCTCATTCTCTTTATCTGCCCAGCTCAGATTTTATCTGCCAAGCTCAGATAACATTTGCTCAGCTCATGCATTTTCTGCCAAGTTCAGATAACGTCTGCCCAGCTCAGATGCTTGTTGCCCGGCACAAATGATATCGTCGAGAGATATTAACGCACAACAGGTAGAGAACATGGCTGGGGGTTACTATCGTAACATCAGGGTTGCTTTTGGATCCTCAATGTCATTATCGCATTTCATCGCGATATCGCACATCACAATGTCGCCTGTGATAGTGTATCGCACTTATCATGATCAAGGGAAAAAAATTGCGGTCAGCGAAATATTTCGTTTTTTAAAACGACCATAGAATAAGGCCGCTGGATTGGAAAAAGCGCCGCAATTTTGTTCCAGGGTTGAAAATTTTGAATTAAAGATTTTTAAGTTTCCCTCACAAACTTCCATGTATATGGAGATACAAGGGTCAGATGCCGGTTATCCTCTCATAACTTGTTTGTTGACACTCAGAAACCATACTTCACTTCCACCAAAACTGCCATATTAAACATAAAATAAAATTTAAAATTTTTAAATAAAAAACGGTCTTTTGCCGCCGAAAAATTCGCTTAGCGTAAAATTCGCACGTCTGTTTCAATAAAACGCCGCAATTTTGTTCCCTGATCATGATTATGTTTTAGTGATAACATCTCCCACCTACCCTACAGTGTGGACCGCACTACGGTCACTATCATTGTTGTCATTGTTGTCATTGTCAATTAATCGTTGCCCTTGTCGCCGTTGCCGTCATCATTGTCGTGGTCGTCATCGTCCTTGTAGTTGTAGTCGTAGTTGTCATCGTTCTCGTTGTCGTCCTCGTCGTTTTCATCGTCATCGTCATCGCTGTAGAAGACGTCGTTGTCATTGTCGTCGTCGTCAATGTCGTTGCCACCGTCGTCGTCGTCATCGTTTTCGCAAAAACTGTGTGAAAGGTGGAAAGTCCTAGGATGCACCACATGACCCTCACCTCGATTGTTTCCACGGTCTGCACCACCACGCAACAGACTCAAGCTTTCCAAAACACTATGTAAAGAATTTGAGAAAAAACAAAAATTCTTGAACACTTATGCAAAGCTTTAGAGAAAATTGAATAAAAATTCTTAAGCATTTGGGAACGGTGTAAGATGATTGTTTCTTCATTGTANGTGGTCGTCATCGTCCTTGTAGTTGTAGTCGTAGTTGTCATCGTTCTCGTTGTCGTCCTCGTCGTTTTCATCGTCATCGTCATCGCTGTAGAAGACGTCGTTGTCATTGTCGTCGTCGTCAATGTCGTTGCCACCGTCGTCGTCGTCATCGTTTTCGCAAAAACTGTGTGAAAGGTGGAGAGTCCTAGGATGCACCACACGACCCTCACCTCGAGTGTTTCCACGGTCTGCACCACCATGCAACAGACAAGCTTTTCAAAACACTATGTAAAGAATTTGAGAAAAAATGAAATTTCTTGAACACTTATGCAAAGCTTTAGAGAAAATTGAATAAAATTTCTTAAACATTTGGGAACGGTGTAAGATGATTGTTTCTTCTTTGTAAAATCTTGTTTTCAAAGCAACGTTGGGGAGGATGCCAACGTTTTGCGCGCCACCGCAAATCAAGATATGGTGCAAGCCACATCTGTAGAGTACAAACGGTTCTCCAACACGACTGTGCGGTCCAGACCGCTACATCCGTAGCACAGGTCTAAAAGTGCCACATGGCCTTGAAGCCAAGGAGCAAGCATGGCCCCACACGACGATCTTTCTTGAGGACGCCATCCGGTCCCCCGTGAGCGACACATGCCTGTCGGATAACCACACACTGACGCCGAATGCGTGCCAACGAAAGGTGTTCGCCCAACCTGCCAAGGCCTCCTAAGAAGCCCCCTCATACCCACAGTGAAGGCATGGCTGAGACAAACGATGCAAGAAGCGACAAATCGCCCGGGAGTGTTACACAAGTAGCAGCTAATCTTGTGTCAAAGTGGAAGGGTAATCAGAATTAGGGATGAGGCACAAAGTGACCACAATGGTGGCAAGGCATCGTGTCACCGACAGATGTCACACGGACCCGACACTCGATAAGGGGTTGGAACCGAAAGGATTGGAAAGTTGACAAGCGGTTCAAGAGGTGGTGTCAGTGCAGCGTGTTGGAAGCGTAGGACTGGCGGAGACAGATAACATGCAGGCACCAAAAGAGCTCGCTAGACGTCGTCGATCGCGGGAACAAGATTCACCTCTCTCTACTCCACCCTCTCTACGAGGTTAAAGAATTTTTTGTGCGCAGTGCGGCTCACATGACGCTCACCTAAAAAAAAGCTCACCTACTTGGCATGGGAACACGGCTCACAGAGTGCTCACTTCAAATGCGTGCGTGTGCTTAGTCACACAATTTCATGGGCGGTGCGCAATTGACCGAGCAAACATCTTATTCTGAGGTTACGAGATTTGGGGACAAGTACAAGAACCTCAGATGTGAAGAACTTGCGATATCGGACTTGGGCAGCATCTCGGTCACTCAACAATTCGAGACCCTTTACCATTATTTAACAGGATGTTGTTTGTATTTCCATGTGATGTCCTCATTCCTATCAATGAAATCATGGATTTCAAGTCTCCTTGCATGTTTCACTGTCATTCTTGAGCTATTAGACCAGATTTGATAAGTGTGACGTGACAAGTTGATGAATGACTGACATAAAACTTTTAAGGTAGATCCATTGGCATCAGAGCTTGGAGGCTCCACCCTGCGGTTAACGCTGATTTCGAAGACGCTAGCTCAACCTCGTCGTAGTTGGCACCTTCCAAGAGTACCACCCAAAGTGGAAAATTTTGGTCTTGTTTTCGTGTCACTACGTCTTAGCGAGCAAGAGCGGCTCGACCAAGGGCAAAAGTGACCGTGGCGGCACTCTATAACTGGAACGAAAGCTACAAAAGCTCGGAACGTTGAAGGCGTTCACGGGGACAAATTGTTTTCTCTTCTGCTGCACGACGACAATTTTGACCGCACTTGTACCGTGGTTGCTACTGCACGCATGAATAGTCTAGGTGCATCCTTCACCGCCAAAAAATTCGATAGGGTGCCGATTTCAAGGCTCGTACGCATATGAATGCTCGCACCTGTGGTGCATCTCCGTTAATTTGGGGGGACAAGAAGGACGAAGCAGCTTTGAACTAAGAGGTGGAAGCCAAGTTGGCTCTCTCCTTAATTTTGGACAATCGTTCTATGGACTTGCACCTGTGGTGCACATTTGTGAGTTTTGGTGCGAGAAAGGCGAAGCAGCTTTGAACTGAGAGGCGGAAGTCAAGTGGACTCTGTCCTTTGTTTTTGACAATCGTTCTCCGGCGACACGCATGAAATCTTTCATTTGCTCTGTTTTTGAGTAACCTCACATATGGCACATAAGTTGCCTCACGCGCATTGCCAAACTTTTTGTCGATTCCCCAATGCGCCACTTCAAAGTGGTGAGACCGCGATCCGCTTTTCCCACATCGGTCGACGCTCGCATCTTAAACTGGTTCTCAAAGCACGCCCAAAAGTGCGCCTTCGTCAATAGTGTGACTCTGACAGCCTTGACATCCTCAACGACCTGCTGGTACCATACGGTAGTCATTCCATCATGGTGTATCCTCAACCAACACAACGTTTGTAAGTCTGTAGTACGATTGACAAAAACCAAGCAGAGAGCCGACTCGGCTTCCTCCCAGCTCAAACCCGCTTCGCCCTCCTTGTCCTGAAATTGAAAAGGGTGCACTACGAGTGCTGACGCTCCCATGTCGACACGCCTCAAAACTGGCACCCCACTGGACTCTCCAGCAGCGACAGATGCACCTTGGCTGTTCATGCCTGTAATAGCAACCCGGTTCAAAGTACGGTCCAAGTTGTCGTCGCGAAGCAGAAGAAAAGACAACTTGTCCCATGGACACCCTTATCGTCCCGAGCTTCCGTAGCTTTGGTTCCTCCGATGAAGTGTCGTCGTGATCGCTTTCGCCCTTGGCCGTGACACTCTCGCTTGCCAAGACGTAGTGACTTCCTTCACTTCAGGTGGCACTCCCACAAGCCGGCTGCAACGAGGTTGGGCGAGCGTCCCGGATCCGGCTCCAGCTGACGGGTAGAGCCTCCAAACTCTGATGCCAATGGATCTACCCCAAAAACTTTGTGATACTCATTCACCAACTTGATACGTCACGCTTTTCAAATCGGGTTCAATCGCTGACAAGTCACAGTCACAAGTGCAAGGAGACTTGAAATCCATAACTTGATGGATAAGAATGAGAGTAGTACATAGAAACAAGAATAGCAATCGCCTAAATAATGATCATCAATAACCTCGAACCGTTGAGGGACCGAGCTGTTACTCAAGCCCGATGCCACAAGCTCTTCACAGTTGTCATTCTCATGTTTGTCCTCAAATCTCGTTCCCTCCCAATATCATATGCGCTCTGTGAGTCGCGTACCGTCCACGAAATCCTGTAACCAAGCACACGCATCTAAAGTGAGCATTCTGCGAGCCATGCTCCCACACCGAGTACATAACCCGTTTTAAAGATGAGCGCCCGTGACCTTTGCTCTGCACACAAAATCCTGTAATTGCGTGGAGGGTGGAGTAGAGAGGAGTGAGTCCGCTTTTCCCAATCGACGACGTCTAGCGAGCTCTTTGTGTACTTGCACGCTTTTCGCCTCTGTCGTTTTCTTGCTTCCAACGCGCTGTTGTGACACCACTTCGTGCACCGCTTGCCACCCTTACAATCGTTCCAATTTCAACCCCTTCTCGAGTGTTAGGTCCGTGTCACACCGGCAGGTGACATGATGTCTTATCACCATTGTGGTCACCTCGTGCCTCATCCCCAATTCCAACCGCGCTTCCACTTTGACACAAGATTTAGCGTGACACAAGATTAAGTGTTACATGTGTAACACCAATGTGTGACACAAGACTTCGTGTTACATATGTTACATGTGTAACTCCGAACTCCAGCTCCACCAAGCTATCGACATGAGACCCCCAAGTGCCGCCGAGGCAAGGGGCTGCAGGGCCCAGCCCGAGCAATGGATCAAAGCCGGGTGGTACTTGGCCCTCTTCACTTCCTTGGTGAAGCGCGCGGCCCTCAGAAGATGATGTCGCCTTGTGTTCATCTACCGTGGTGACATCCACCACCCATATTGTGCCCTGATCCCGATCCTCCAAGATGAGATCCGGGTGCAAATCTGCCCCCGCCATCGGAAGCAAGCCGAAGGGCTCGACTCGTATCTGAAAGTCATGCTCATGGCAGATGTTTGCCAACTCATCACGAATGGTATGGTGGACCTCTACTACGTGAATACCAAAGTATTTAAACCCGAATACTCATGCCTACTGGGAGTCTGGGAGTCCCCCCTCCTCCCCCCCTTTTTGAGAGGTCCGAAGAAAACAGGAATTAAGATCTGCAGCCGGACCAAGTAAATCAAGCGTTTTATTTGGCTGATTGATTTTGACCACCGAAGAAAACCAAGGGAGAGCACGCCCATGTGGGTTCAGAGCAGGCTGATGCTAAAATGTTCTATGACCCCTTACGACCTCTTAGACATCTCTCTGATTCTCAATCCTGCAGGTGCTGGGCAGCACGTGCTCCGTGGCGAGCGGACTGATGCTGGGTAAGGAGGGCCCGCTGGTGCACATCGGCGCGTGCGTTGCTCACACCACCACCTCCTCCACCGTCGCTGCCTGTCGCTCACTCGCTTCCATGAGCGTGCACCCATCCTCACCCTCGTTCGCCTCGTCGTCAGAGACAAGGACAAGGACGAGGTACAGCCACAGGGAGGAGGAGTCGTTGTCCCCATCTCTCCTTGCAGAATCTTCATCAGCGTCGCTGCCATCGTCCGCATCGCCACCATCAGCAGCAGCGCCAGCAGCAGTAGCAGCGGCTTCTGCAGTGGCGTCGCAGGGCAGTTGGCAGCAGGGGCTGAGAAGGCTGCTGCTGCAGCTACTGGAGCCGCTGCATCGGGCCGCTGTGCAGCTGCTGCCGCACGTGGACAACGACCGCATCCGCCACAACTTTGTGACCGTCGGCGCGGGCGCGGGAGTGGCAGCCGCGTTTCAGTGCCCCGTCGCCGGCGTGCTGTTTGCGCTGGAGGAGCTCAACTCGTGGTGAGTGAGCGGTGTGGTGTGTTTGGATACTAAGTGATTTCTGTGTAGCTGTTCAAGACGTGGTGGGCGGATGGCGTGGTGCGCTCAGAAGTGACTTTTGCAAGGTGTGGGTGGATAAGTGGGTGGGCGGGTGGATGGGTAGGCGGGCAGGTGGGTGAGTGGCTATGTTGCCCACGAAGGACGGTAGTCAGCGGTGGAGGTCGCTGCTCGACCTCAACCTCTTTTGGCAAGTAGTCGAAGGTCAAAGGTTGAATGGTCCCAGTTGGGTGGGAAAGAGAAGGGGGGGGGGGGGGGGGGGGGGGGGGGGACCTTGTGGGAGGTACATCGCGGAAGGTATGGGTAGAACTTTGCGGTTGGTGTCGTGTCGAAACCTACAGCAGTCCCACCCACAGTGCCTGATGACACTGTTGTCAAGCACTCTCCGGGCAGCCTTTCGCGTCGAAAACTGCCCTGCCCTGCCCTGCGCTGGCACTCTCAGATCTCTGTGGGGCCGAGCTGGTTTGCATGGGTGTGCGTTTAGGTTGTCTTGCCACTTCATTGTGCCAGAGCTGGTTGAAACATCTTTACATACCACCAGGATGTGCCGGTCTGTGGCGGCATTGCTGTCGTCTCTCGTATTGACAAATGTCTTCCAAACCACGATGCCCGCGTTCAGCCGTGCATGTGTGAGGAACAAGCCCTCCTGGGTGCCAATCGCTGCAGTTTAGAGAAGATAAACAAAACATGTGAAATATGTGGAAAATAGTAGATTGATGTGTGCTCAGTTCTTGAACACATCCTCCCTCGTTGTATGGCCAGTAGCGGCCATTGTTGGTTTGGTTGCGAGTTGGGGAGTTGGGGTTTTCAGCCCCCTGGTCTGGGACTTGGAGCCGCCCGGCTGCAAACTGTTATGCGGGGTGGGGGGAGGCCGCGACCTCGACCTCGACCTCCACGTTGACTAGACGACCTTTGACCTGCCGCAAGAGGTCGAAGGTCGAGGTCAACATGAGGAGATTGGTGGGTGGGTGGTTGGGCGGGCGGGAGGGTGGGTGGGTGGCTGGTGGGGCGGGCAGGAGGGTGGGTGGGTGGGTGGGTGGGTGGATGGATGGATGGGTGGGTGGATAAGTGGGTGGGTACATAAGTTGGATGGTTGATCATCAGCTGACTGATGGGGTGGATGAGCTGACTGGCTGGATGGCTCACTGGTGGTATCCCCATGGTAGCATGACACGTGGCACAAGTATGCATCCAATCCAATCCATCTGCTTCACCAGTCAGCATGGCCATTCGATCACTAGTTGGCTCGCAAAAGGTATCCCTCGTGCAGCTCAACATAACACAACACAACACAACACAAGTGGCAGAAGCTGCTTGTCTGAACAACGCCGTGCTAAACTAAACAACTTTGTCGCGCAAACTGCTGCTGACACCTGTAAGCTGTGATGCTCTCTCCAAACCATCGTCTTCGTCTCTATGTTCCGCTCTGGCAGGTGGAAGAAGCGGCTGGTGTGGAAGGCGCTGTTTGCAAACGCGGTGGGTGCCATCGTCCTGCGCTCGCTTGCGTCGGCGTGTGAAGCGTCTGCCTTCTGCAACAAAAGAGGTGGCGCTGAGGTCGCCCTCTTTGACAGTGAGGTCCGCCAAGCCTACACTCAGAGGCACTACCTCTCACGCAGACCCCCCCCCCCCCCCCCCCCGGGTTCCTTCCACCCCTGACCCACGTGCCCTCCCACAATCGTGATCATTGCAGTTGTCATTTGTCATCCTGGTCTGGATTGCCTCCACCACAAGCTTTCGTTGTCCTTGTCCTCGTTCTGGCGGTGTTGTGTTCTTTCATCGACGTTGTCTTCGTTTTCGTGTGTGCCATCCTCATTTGTTGGCTTCGTCCTTGCTGATTTCGCCACTGCCGTCGTCATTTCGGCCAGCTTTTCTTTGCCGCAGCCACTGCTGCCGTTGTCATTATCACCGCTGTCACCACCACTTCCACCCCCTCCACTGCCACTGCTGCCGCTGCTGTGCAGCGTCTGCCGCTGTCGACAGTGTCGTTGTTGTCGCTGTCATCTTCTCACTTTTGGTGCTGTTATCTCCTCTCCCTCGCCCTCTTCATCGTCGTCTGTGTCATCGTCGTCCTCATCGTCCTCGTCGTCATCGCCGCTGTCAACTTTGGCGTCGTCCTCGTCGTCGTTGCCGCTGTCATCTTCGTCATTGTCCTCGTTGTTGCTGTGGCCGCGGCCTCCGCCACTGTGTTTCCAATGCTGATGCCGCCGTCGCCGTCGTCGTTGTCGACATCGTCATCTTTGTCATCATCGTCCTCATCGCTGTCATCGTCGTCGTCATTATCGTCGTCGTCGTCTTCGCCATTGTCGTCGTCGTTGTCGTTGCCGCCATCATCATCGGCGTCGCCGTCATCTTCGTCGTCGTCTTCGTCGTTGTCATCGACGGCATCGTCGTCATTGTCGTCGTCATCGTAGTCGTCGTCATCACCGTCGTCGCTGTCGTCGCTGCCACTGCCGCTGCAGCCGTTGTCGTCATCGTCGTCGTCCTCATCGTCGTCGTCATCATCGTCGCCGTTCTCATTGTCGTCGCCGCTGCCGCTGCCGCTGCCGCAGCCGTCGTCGTCATCGTCGTTGTCTTTGTTGTCATTGTTGTTGTCTTTGTCGTCGTTGTTTTCTTTGTCATCGTTGTTGTCTTTGTCATCGTTGTTGTCTTTGTCGTCGTTGTTGACGTCGCCGTCGTCATTGCCGCCGCCGCCGTCGTCGTCGTCACCGTCGACGTTGTTATCGTCGTCGTTGTTATCGTCGTCGTCGTCGTCGTCGTCGTCGTCGTCGTCGTTGTCATCATTCTCGCCATCATCGTTGTCTTCATCGTCATGGTCTTTTTCGTCGGCGTCGCCATCGTCATCGTCGTCGTCGCCGTCGCCGTCATCGTCGTCATCGTCGTCGTCATCGTCGTCGTCATCATCGTCGTCGTCGTCGTTGTCTTCATTCGTCATTGTCGTCGTCGTCATCGTCGTCGTCGTCATCGTCGTC
>SZWC01007354.1:40685-65538 GCA_023375785.1 Penium margaritaceum | reverse complement strand
TCACACACACACACACACACACACACACACACACACACACACACACACACACACACACACACACACGTAAAAAGGATTGAATGACCATGGTTGTGCCTAGGGAGTCAGCACTCAAGGTTGTCATGATTGCTGGAACCAGTCTAACCGAACAGCCACCAAGCTCCCCAGGGATGTCTCCTGGAATAACCAGCTTATCTCAGTCTTTCTCCACGTGACTATCTCGCTAGGATGTGGAAGAGGCTAGGCCTTGTACATACTTACAATTGCGGTCTGCCTCATGAGTGTTTGGTCGTGGGTTTTTGGGGGGAGCTGCAATATTTCCCGGATCCTGATCCTTAGGGGGCCACTGTGTTGGTCGTCGGCCGTATACTGGTGAGCACCCATCCTTGGTTATCAGTGAGAGGTCGGGCTTGACCCCGTGATGGCGGTGCATACTCGCTTGAGGAGTTGCTCGACGCCATTGTGCACTCACCGGTTCTTACACTCTTCTTCTCCATCCCCTGAGGTTGTCTTTGTTTGTTTTGTAAGGAAAACATCCACATCCATGGCGGGTGTGTCTCGTGGTTTTTCCCACTCTCCCACTTTCAATCCATACTCTCTGAATCCAAGACCTGAAGAATAACTACATTGAGTAATCAAGCAAAGAAATATTGAGCAACAAGAGAAAAAGGCCTGCCAGAAAGGAGTTCTAGTTGAGGAGGCAACCCACCCAAGATGGCCTCGCGTGGAGTCCCGACGTCATCCACGGGATCTGTGAATAGGGGTGAGAGCCACAACGGTAGAGGGGGTGGAGCGAGAGCACCATGGATGGTAAGTGAGGAGGTGATTAGGAAGTGTGCATGTGGGGTTGCTATTCGCAAGCCGTAACTCAGAGTCTTCTAGTCTGATAGTGAAGGTGAGTTCTTTGGCCCCATCTCTTGTTTTCTCTACTCCCATGGGTGCGTATGGAGTCCTTTGCTCCATATGTACCCTAGTAAAATCAATCACTGGGTCTTGGAACCATACTCTTGCTGACAACATCTGTTCTTTACTCTCTAAGTCTGGTCTATCCCCACTCTTTAGTTTTGAAGCCATGTCTTACATGACTTAGGTGTGGAATCACGTGCCCCATGGTCCTCTTCCCCGTGACATCACTCCCTACAAGCACTGGATGGACGGTTGCGCCAATGTTTGCCATGCTTGGCTCTGGGGATGTGTCGTTGTTGTTTGACGATCTTCAGTACGGTTTAATTGTCTGGTCATGGTCGTCCCTGTGTTCTTCTTGTTGTTTTGGACTGGTCCAAAGCGTGGAGCCTTTTGGATTCTGCCCGTCGTCGTGTCATTGAGTCCCGTGATGCTCTCTTCTTTGAGTCTGTCTCCCAGAATGATATCGACTGTTTAGCCTTTGTCCATACTATTTTTCCACTCTCTTGGTTGGAGGAGGGGATTGTCTCTCCCACAGTCCTCCCTGTTGCATCCTCTAATTGGGGTCATGGCATCTCTCCAATGCCCAGTTCTATGTCTCCTCAATCTGAATCCTCACCGTCTGACTCCCTGGATTCCTTGTAGTCTCACACCTCATCGTCTAAGCCCTCTACATCATTGTTTTCCTCTCCCGCTTTCCCAGTTACTCCCCAGTCCCCTTCTACCAAGTCTGCGTAGCCTTTGTCATCGTTGCACTCTACCTTAGCACCTGTCACTACATCATCTCCTCTTCCCCTGATGATTTTCCACTTTCATGTCCCTGAGTCACCGCCTGGCACCCCAGTGATCTTGCCACTGTCCACGCCTGTCACTCATGGGGTTCGTCTTTGAGTCCTCCTCCCCCTCCTGCGTTGTGTCTGGAGATTGAAAGCTACATGATCTGGGTCTCACATCCACGTGACTGGACGTGCTTGGGTTAGGAGTCCTGCATCCTACCACTGCCTTTGGTTACTCTCTCATCCTTGAGGAATTTCGTATAGCCATTGACACCTCTGTGTGTGGCTATGTTGTAGCCTGTATTTCTTCCGGTGGCCACTCCTCTTTAGGAATCGAGCCCACAGCTGTGGGAGATGCTCGTGAAGCCACAGATGCTTCAATCTAGGAGACCTCTGTGCAAGAGGAATTGATAGCTCTTCACAACCAAGGAGTGTACGAAATTGTTGACCTGCCGCCTAGTCGGATGGCGGTCTCTGCACGCTGGGTCTTTTGGCGCAAGTTGAAGCCCAGTAGCGCAGATAATTGTTAAAACCCACGCCTCAATATTAAGGGATTCAGATCCCTACTCAGATCCTTAGCATTTACTTTGATGAGACCTTTGCAGTTGTTGGACCCTACATCACTGCTCAAGCTCTCCTTAGCTGGTTGCACACCATGATTCGGAGCTTGAACAGACGGATGTCAATGACGCATTTTTATCCGGCATTGTGGACATGGATATCTTTATGGTCCAACCACCCAGTTTCATGGATGGCACCGACAAGGTCTGGCAACTTCGCAAGGCATTGTAAGGTCTGCAACAGTTTATGTGCTGCTAAACATGGAAATCACGACCACTCTTGAGAAAGGGGGGTTTCAATGGAGTTGATCCTGTGTTGCTTTCAAGTCCTCTGCCTTCACCCTTTGTTTTTATCCTCGTCTATGCTGATGACCTTCTCAATGTATCACTTAGTCCATCTTCTGTCCAATCAGTCAAGTTCCTGCTACAGTTAGGCTACAAGATGAATGACTTAGGTCGCACCCGAGTCTCCCTTGGCATAGAGCTGGAGCAATACCATCATAACTGCAAAGTCCATATACATCAAAAAGCATACTTTTGCAGCCTTGGAAAGCCCTTTGCTTCTCTGCGTCAATAGTTCTCTTATGTATTTTGCTACACATGCACTGAAGTTGTGTTTTCCATGATCTACTTCACATCCATGTGAGTGACATATTCAGGTTGCTCTGCGCGTGGTGCACTATGCACTCTCTAATGCACAGGTCAGGCTGTGCTACGGAGCACAACCTTCAATCGTTGTTGACAGGTGTACACATAGTGACTGGGAGCAAGATGCTGATGCTCGTAGCCGATCTGGTTATATTTTTTTGGTTGAGGGCACTGCTGTGTCCTGGAATACTGGAAAACAGGGTTGTGCTGCTTGGTGTTCCAGTCAGGCCGGGTATGTTGCACTCATCTTGGTACGTACAAAAGTGCCGCTTTTTGTAGGACTTGTGCATGCCCATTAGCTACATCGTCCCGCAATGCGATGACCAAATCATGTACGTCATTGTTGAAAACCATAACATGCATCATTTCCTGACAAGACACATCAACATTGAGCACCACTTTGTTTGTAAGTGCATCGCATCCAGTGTCGTGAAGATTGTCAGGATGGAAACACAGTTAGAGCATGCTGACTCCTTGACCAAGGCTATCCACTCTGGCACGCTCAATTTTGTTGTTTACGCTGTTCATATGACTCGCGCGCCATTTGCACCTGATTGATATTGCTTCTCATCTTATTTGTGAAACTGTGTTGTGTACATTCTTATTGTCCCATGTCATGTCCTCTTCTGTTGCGTGTAACGTTGCTCACCTGCAGGCCAGGGAGAGTGTTGGTACTTGTGTTCAAGTATTGAATCTCTATTACAATGAACACTGTCCACGCGCCTCGATACACACACATCTTTGTAGGAGAGTGAAGCAGTATGTTTCTGACACAAACAGAGTGGTGTCTAGAGGCAACAACAATTTCTAGCATGCCAAGTGTTCTACACGCTCTGCACATTTTCCTCTGCCATTTGAGTAGCCTGAGGCTTGTGGCAATGGGTCAGCCAATCACTCTCTTGAATCTCTAACATGGGGCACGTTGGTTGATTCCTCACAAGTTAAGTGGCATGCCCACCTACACTTTAACATGATGTAGACCGTCTGCATACATGATTGACTTGTGGTTGTGCTTTGGTTAGTTCCGGGTTGCTGATCCTATTGGGGTCATGCTGTCAGGATTTCTAGCAGCAACAGCTCTCAAATAATCTTGAGAGGTCTGGCTGGACCTCAGGGGTTGCAGCAGTCTCACCTCGTGCATGACGCACAAGATGGGACTTTCTTCACCAAGCATGCTTGGATCTGGCAACCATTAGTCACTCTTTACTCCTTCTCTTGACGTGGAAGCTTCAAATCTGTGGTTTCTCTCACCCCTTGCTCCCTTATGCTCTTGTCCTCACATGCCTACAACAACTACACTTCTGTAGCTGGCTAAGAAAGAAGACATTTTTCTCCAGTCCACCTCTTCATCAGAAGCAAAGTAGCAAAGGGCACACGCCCCCTTGGAGGAGCAAGCGAACACATCTGACTAGCCATGCTGCCATGCTATGTCATAAATGCACGCAAAGAAACACTTCTTGTTGTCATGTTAAATGATCTGTATTGCTATATTGGGCACGGACAGGGGCCATAGATATCATTGAGCCATTCCCAATACCATTTGATACTCTACAAGGGTGGGAGGGGAGGGATGCCATGTGTTGGTGTGTAAGTCGTGGTGACCTCTGGACTTGTTGTCACAGCTCGCAGGTATGCCGGGACACTCGATGGCTCCTTTGACAGCGTCAGTACCAGCCAGGGCACCCTCACAGGCTCTCCAGGGTTTTCTCAGTGACCACCTCCCGGGGTCCATTTTCTCAGTGGCACTATCCTTGTGCATTCATGATGCATTTGCATGGAGTTTCTATTCCTGCACCAGACACTTCTTTCGGTTTGTCATTCGGATAACCGAGGAGCCTGTACACCTATTGGTTTCCCTCTTGCTGTTGTTTTCAAGCTTGCAGCTGGGTTAGCCTACTTTCCGACCGGTTGGTTGGGCGCGCGTGGTTGGGTTGTGCGCACGTGGGTGAGACTAGATATATACACTTGTCTGTCATTTCCTAATTTATCCTCTGCAATTAAGAGCATATCTTTGCCGTCTCTCCACCTTTCAGATTACCGCCTGTCATGTTGTGTTCTATACAGTGAGCCCGCTTACACAGAACGTTGCTCAAGGGGTTCCTCTATTCCCTCTTAGCATTAGAGCTTTAGAGAAACATGACCCCTTCCTCAGCAAGCAGCAGTGGCACCTCAGGCATCTAGGCTGGACTGAGCTGGGCTGGGTGGGGCGTACAGGTCATGGCCACGTGGAGGCCCTCACCTTAGGACTCGCATAGTCCTCCGGCAGAGCCGGAGGCCGAATACTGCCAAATTTTTTTGACAGTTCCCTTCGTCATGGTGGCTGTCTTGGTGGTGACATGACGCATGAGTGAAGGCGTCTTAGGCCGCCACAGCACCAGCAGTAGAAGCCAAGCTAGTCTCAGTTGTTGCATTGGCTACAGCAACAAAGCGGCTGCATAGGCAGCCGCATGTGGCATAAGCAGCAGCAATTGCAACGGCGGCATCTTAGGCCGCCACAACAGTAGCACCTGCAGCCTTGGCAATAGCAACAGCAGCAGCAGCACCAGTGGCAGTAGCAATAGAATCAGCTGTTGCAGTGCAAATGCTACAGGTTCAGCAAATTTTGCAGCGCCAGCAACCACAACAGCCATTGGTGCCACAAAACCCAGCGCCAACGCCAGACCCTACTACATCGGTCCACGTTCCGACCAATGGCAGAAGCAGCAGTAGATGTAGCAGGAATAGCTGTAGCAGCAGCAGCAGCAACAACTGTAGCAGTGGTGGAGCTGTTGCGCAAGCAGTTGCAGCCATAGCAGCGGCCACAGCAGCAGCAACTGAAGCACCAACGAGTAGCAGCAGAAGCAACAATAAACCAGCAGTGCAAACAACAGCGTCAATAGCGGCAAGTCTGCGAGATCAGGAGCATCCGCAACAACGAACGCAGCTGACAACAGCGCATGTGGCTAGGACTGCCAAACCATTTTATTTCCTTTCTTTTTGTTTTGTTTTTGTTTTTATTCTTCCTTCTTCTTTGCTCTTTGCTCCTTGGTCAAGACATTGGCATCCGGGGTTTTTCCTGGTGCAACAGGGAGACCAGTTTCTTAGGTATTTTCTTTTATTCCTTCTTTTTGCGGTCGAGACCCTCGCATGTGGAAGTTTGACCCCGTGCGGTGGGAGACCACCGTCATCATGACGTTGGTTGTTCAAAAACCCACGCCAACGTCCCCGGTAGTGGCGGTATCCCACCCGGGGTGGCATTGGCTTCTGTCACCATACTCCATGGTCTATAGGCCGCCTTCTTCCTCCTACACCCCTCCATCGTGGCTCCAGCCCACAGCTCCATCATTCTTTCCGCCACCAGATCAGTCCTTTTCCGAGCTGTCGCATCGTTGAGACACGTCTTCTCCAACCTCCCCATTCCCTTTCCTTCCTCGGCCTCCGGTTTTCTCCTCCAGTGTGAGTTTGACTGTCGAGTTCGGGGGTCACCATTGTTCATCGGATGGAGCCCTTCCGGGTGCGTCGGATGGTGGGGTTGTTTCATTTGTAAAGTGGGTTGAGCAGTGGCAGTTGTTTGCCCTTCCCCGTCTCCTTGCTATGACTTCTGGTCATACTACATCCTCTCCTACCCTAGCTTGCAGTGTCGCGCAGTGTCATGTGACTGCTCCATCTCGTGTGTCGAGTGGCTTGTCAATCATTGAATCTAGAGCCATTCATCACATGACGTCGTCTTGTGCCGCCTTTGTCACGTTGGAGCCCGTCGTTGATGTACGCTTCACCCGCACTGTCTCTGGCCAGATGTTGCCAGTTCTACATTCTTGTCGTGCATTTCTTTGGTCCGTCAGGTGATGTCTTCTTGCCTGATGTCCTCTTCGTCCTTGCGCTTGAGGTCATCTTGCTATCTGTCACTGCCTTGGATGATCAGGGCATGGACTTCGTCTCATCCCATGGCGTTGGCACTGTGTCGCTGCAGTCGTCTAGCCCTTCTGTTCTTTGTGTTTTGCATTGTGAAAAACTGCATCGTGTGCCCTTGTTTGCACTGTCGTCATCAGCCACTGCAATAGCGCATGTGCATGTTGCTCCCTCACTTTCCCCTACACACACACGTTTACTCCATGGCCACCTGTGTCATGTGCATACAACCGCCGTCCATAGCCTCTTGCATCATCAGTCTATTCTTGACCCTGACCCTGGCACACTCTTTGTACCATGCTCTGCTGACGGTCTTGATTGTGCATAAGGAAAACTGCATCGCCATCAGTGTATGTGGAGTTCCCTTCGATAGTCTCTGTGCTTCATATCCCGCTGCATCTTCACCTCCTATCGCACCTGCATCGTTGCCTACGTCATCTCCTGTCACGTCTCCATCGTCGCCTATGTCACCTCCTACCATGACTGCGTTGTCACCAAAGTCAATAGTGTCTGTGTCGTCGCATGCGTTCTCTCCTGTTGTGTCGGTATTGGCACATGTCTCATCTCATTTTTTGTCTGCACCTCCACCTGCATTGTCTCTAGTTCCTTCGGCATTGCCTACATCATCCCCTCCTGCATCTGTATCATCTCCTGTTGCATCGTCGCATGCAACACCGGTTGTGGTTCCATCAGTAGCGGACCCAGTCACACCTTCGCAGCCCCCCATCTCGTCGCCGTTTGTTTGCGCGCCAGGCGGTTGTCTGAAATATTTGCAGCGTGTATCTCAGTCTGCCTTGCCTACCAGTCGTACAACCTCTGCTGGCCACCCTGCGCCCATGCAGGCAGTCCGTCCAGCTCACGATGGTGTCTCTAACCCCACACAACCTAACCATGTCTCTGGTCTTGACGCTCTTGGTTTGGCGGTGGTTGTGGTATAGTCTAACACCACGCTTGGATACTCTCTAATTGATGAGGAGTTCCACCGAGCCATTGCAGTAGCTGGGTCTACCTGGCCTCTACCACATTCCTTAATCGCCATCGCACTCGTTGCAAGCGGTAGCACGACACGTGTGCCTGAACCAAATGTATTGAACAAGCATGCCCCGCTGTAGATGCAACTCTCTGGGAGCAAACTATGCGCGAGAAACTCGCTTCAATCAAGGAGCACGGGGTTTCTGTGAAACTGAAGCTCTCGCCTGGTCATAAGGCCATCTCAGATCCTTCACAACTTGGACAGCCCGAGGATTATCATACCCGGATCGTCTTGGGGAGCACGTTGATTTCACTACGTACATTCGAGTCATTGGCTCCCAGATGTTCCTCTTGACCACAATGTGCATAGATGTTGCATTCGCTATGAAATTCCTCTCATAAGTCTCATAGCATCCGTGTCAGCTCCATTTGGAGGCTCCTCTGTGCATGATGTGGCATGTTGCGTCTACCCCACGTCTGGGTCTGCGCTTTCACGCGCAGCCGTCTATTGCTGGTGACGGGTACATTGACAACGATCAGGCCCATGATCGCAAGATGCACAGCCCGTCTGGCTATGTTTTCCTTGTCGGAGGTACAGGTGTCTCATGGAAGAGTGGCAAGCAGGGTTGCATAGCACAAAGCTTGACTGAGGCAGAGTGTATCGCATTTGTGACGAGGCTCTACAAGAGCATCTTGTTCTAACCCCTCATGCATCAGATGCGCCAGCCCATCCGCTGCATCACCATCCGCTACGACAATCAAAGCACGCACCGTATAGTAGATTATGATGGCATGTGTCACAAGAGCACAAAGCACATCAACATTGAGCATCACTTTGAATGCAAGCATGTTTCATATGGCAATGTATCTGTTGTGGGTGTCGACACACAGCAGCAGCGTGCAGACTTCCTCATCAAAGCGTTGTACAGTGGAAATTTCAAGTTTGTGGTGTGCGATGGGCTTCTCACGTATGCTCCTAATACTACATGATTCCTACCCTGCTCTTGTTTCTTCCTCTCTCCGTCATCAGTTCTCATGTGGCCCTCTCTTGTGCCCCTTCGAGTGTGCTCTCGTTGCCATTGTGCTGTAACCCTTGCTCGTTAGTAGTAACCGGAGTCTGCGGGTCATGGGGGTGTGTGTCAGAATGAAGCTATGACAATGAGCTAAATGTGATGCAGGAAAAATCAAGCTCTCAGTAACGGTTCACATCCAACACCAAACCACCTTGACCAACGGTCCGTCAGTTCTATGACCGTTCCACCAACAGTCAAGTAATCCCCAAATAATGTGACATGTGTCACCCGCGTCCAGCTAGAGGAGAAGAAGTCATTGCTCATGATTTGTCCTATTCTGTGATGCATATGTACCGAGGATGTCCATTCATTCAAGTTAACCAGAACAGTCTGTTCATCCTGTTCTCCTTTGTTTCCGCGGCTTCGCAGCAGTATCTTTGCTCTACTTGCTGATCTTACATTCCTTCCCACCATCCACTCTTCGCTCCCATACTCGCATCTCTTCGCTCTGTCACTACTGTTCCGTCGCTCAACTCTCCCATATCTACACATCAACTTTGTGCTTTCGCAGTGCACATTCTCTCACTGCACCCCTGTCCATCTAAGATCTCCATCTCAACCCTCGCAACCTGCCAGTCGATTCTTTCCGACTAACTTCCTGCCTTACTTTGCAGCTCATTGCCTTCGTCAGCACCTCGAACATCTTCCATGTCGCACTGCTTCTGGTTGCTTCTGTCATCGCGCCTTCTGCTCCCTCCATTGTTGTGACATGGTATCAAAACATCAGGTAACATTGCCTGGTTCCTCCTGACCATGTCATCATTATCTCACCTCAATCGGCGCTCTCTGTCGACCACAATCCCTCGGTCATCACCTGCCACAGCCACCGCTCCCAACTTTCCTTGCAACTGACGACAGCAGAATCGTTTTGATTGCTTCTCAAGCAGTGGCGGTTCTCATCGCTGAAGCAAAGCCCTGTGACCATGACACGCCTGTGGCAACACCCAGCATTTCTCCACCGTCAACAGCTCGCGAGCCGCTCTCTGTCGCCATCTTCATCGAAGCTTCCTGACGTTCTGTCGCCTTCGTCTACTTGCCTGCATTGCTCATTGCTAACCACTTTTTCTACAAATCCCTTCAGTCTTCTTCTCTGCTACAAATCCTGACGACTGCATAGGTGGGTGTGGTCCTCGATGAGTTCAGTTATTTTGGAGGGCACTTATTGTTCTGGGAAGAGGCTGGTGTTGGTGCTCTTTGATGATGTGGTGAAATTCTACACTGGAGGTAAGAGAGAGAAGACTTTCCACTTGTACTTGAGCTTCCACATAGTGGCGTTGAGTCAGTGGCGAGCGGCGAGCTTCTCTATTTCCTCTATCAGTAAGGACATCATAGAGATTGAAGCAGTGCATGTCGACAAGAGCCACTTTGCGTCACAGTTGCTGCCGCCATTGCCTGAAGTTTTTTGTTCCATTGTCAAGAATGATTAGTTGGTCAATGAGATGATGGAGTTCAGCAACCTCGGGATAGAGGTCGATGGGTTGTCTCCGTGTCATCATGAATGAAGTTCTTTGTGCTGAACAAACAGTGATAGCTGTGAATGACGAAGGCAGATTGAGGAGTTGGGCGCAGTGATGAATCTTTGTGTGTTGCTGGGCTGTAAGGGGAGGGTAGAGATGCGGCAAGGGAAGGCAAGAGGCGACGCACCTTGAGAAATCTGCGGCTATGGCGTGGGTGCCGGCCGCTATGGGATTGGCGGCTAGAACGTCCAGATCCTGGTGCTGGCCTCAGAGGCTAACGACTGTTGATGATGAAGCCAGAGACACATGATGGCGGAGTATGAGCGCAGGGGCAAGCCGCGTGCATTGCTGAATGGTTCAGCGTGGGTGCAAGTCGTCACAAAATGGGCTTTTTGACCGGGCAGATCCTTGTGCCTAGCGAAGGACGACAATGATAGCGGGTGGCAGCGGAGAAGTGGCGGATTGATGAGCGATTGGGCGCAGGGGCGAAACCACGTGCGCTGCTAAAAGCAGGGGAGAAAGGATGTGGCAAGGAGAAGGCGGAAGCCAACGCGCTGTGAGAAATCTGCTGCCGGTGTGGGTGCAGGCTACTGCAAGATTGCAGAGAGCTCGTGCAAGTCCTTGTGCTGGCCACAGATGCTGAAGATGCTGATGATGAGGAGGATGAAGGTGCAATTTGCGTTTAGGGGCGAGCCACGTGCGCTGCGGAGAGAATCGGCGTCGGCGCAGGTTGCCACGAGAATGGCGGTCTGACTGGGTGGATCCTTGTGCAGAGCTGATGATGGAAGATGATGGCAGGGAAGCGGCAAATTGATGAACAAATGGGCCCAGGGGCAAGACCATGTGCGCTGTAGGTGATGATGATGAGGAAGAGGAAGCCGCTGTCAGCGATGATGAAGTAGATGAGCCTGTTGAGGTTGATGAGGATGGAGGAAGGCAGGTACTTAGGAGAAGGCTGGTGACAAGAGAAGACAGATAGCTCCTAAAGAAGTTGCAGATGAGAAAGATGTTGCAGATGCTGGCAAAGTAGGGAGTTCCTCTGATGTCAGGAGAGTGATGGCTTGTGCTCTCAGTTGGCTCGAGACCGACGAACAAGAAGACTGGTGGTGTCTGATATCCTGCCAGCAGGAGGAGTGCTGTTGCAGCTGCGGCTCGAGAGAAGTAGAGGTGTCAGAAGAAGTCAGGAGAGTGACTGCTTGTTCCTCAGTTGGCTCGAAACATGAGCAAGAAGACTGGTGGTGTCTGATGTCCTGACTCCAAGAAATTTTCTGCTGCTGCTGCGAACAAGAGAGGTAGTGCGAGAAGGTGGCTTGCGAGGATGATTGTGGACTGCAGTGATAAATTCGGCAGAAGATACGGATGATGTGAAAGAAGTTGATGGACGAAGAGAAAGTAGTGACACATAGAGGAGTGTGGGGGCGAGAGTGTGCTGCAGGATGCAGACTTGATGGCGAGAAGATAACCATGCCACGCGGTCACTGGAACTCCAACTCGTCTTCATCCCCCTGCATTCACTCTTGATGCCCAATGCCAACTCTTCATCAGAGAACTCGGGCTGGAATAACAAGAAGGAGAGGAAGAGGAAGATGTTGAACCAGGCAGTCAACCCGCTCCTGTATCCTCCAATGATGAAGACTATGATTGTTACTGGTAGTTCACCAGTATCAAACATGCACCAACACAAACTCACTCTGTCTCTTGTTAGCTTCAAGGGGGTGTCAGAATGAAGCTATGACAAGTGGGAAATATGATGCAGGAATACAAAAGCTCTCAATAATGGTTCAAGTCCAACACCGAACCACCTTGACCAACGATCTGTCGGTTCTATGATCATTCGACCAACAGTCAAGTAATCCCCAAATAATGTGACATGTGTCACCCGCATCCGACTAGCAGAGAAAAAGCCGTTGCTCTAGGTTTGTCCATTTCTGTGATGCATATGTACCGAGGATGTTCATTCCCTTGAGTTAACGAGAACACTCTTTTCATCTTGTTCTCCTTCGTTTCTACGGCTTTGTAGCCGTATCTTTGCTCTGCTCGCTGATCTCACACTCCTTCCCACCATCCACTCTCAGCTCCCATACTTGCATCTTTTTGCTCTGTCACTACGACTCAATCACTCAACTCTCCCATGTCTACACATCAACTTTGTACTTTCGCCGTGCACATTCTCTCACTGCACCCCTGTCCATCCAAGCTCTCTATCACAACTCTCGCAACCCGCCAGTCGATCCTTTCTGAATAACTCCCTGCCTTACCTTGCAGCTCATTGCCTTCGTCAGCAGCTCGCACATCTTCCGTGTCACATTGCTTCTGGTTGCTTCTGTCATCGCGCCTTCCACTCTCTCCATTATTCTGACAGAGTGTTGGTGTGTGAGTCATGGTGACCTCTCCACTTGTCTTCACAGCTCGCTGGTCTGCTGGGACACTCGACGTCTCCTTTGACAGAGTCAGCACCAGACAGCGTGCCCTCACGGGCTCTCCGGGAGTTTCTCCGTGACAACCTCCCCGGGTCCATTTTACCAGTGACACTGTCAGAAGGGCTAGCTAGTGCACAGGTTGGGACAGTGGCGTTATTGATGCAGTGTACGGGAACCCACGCTCCTTGCTTAGTCTGCCCTCCTGAGTCTGCTGCAATAGGGTCTCATTCTGAGAGCTCTGGTTTGTCACTCAAAAGTGTGCGCACCAGAGTTGGCGCCAAAAAACAGCTGGAATGAAGCAATGACTGATTAGGAATAAAGAAGGAGCAACTAACTGCGACCCCTCTTAGTTCTATCCTCACCTCATCTCGGTGAGGCTTGTTGCTTAGAAAACCAGCCAACCAGGAAAATCCTAGCATTATCCTATCTGGTAGAGTTTTCCTAGGTGAGACTTGCCTGACACCAGACAACCCAAAACCCAGGTGGTGTTGTCCGTTTTGCCTGAAAACTAGACCATACCAAAAAAAATCACGCTGCAAACGCATTCACACATTCAGAATTAGCAAGAAAAATTGCTACAAGGAGTTATGGCTGCCTGAACTCAGGCAGTGACTACACTGCACCTGAAAGCCAACTATGACAACAGATGATGTGACAGCCAAGGATAGCTGCCGATAGTTGTGCGAGGGTGCAATATCAGAAGTACAAGGAGGAGGAGAACCACATGCTTGACTTCACGATGACACGTCCACTCCAAAAAACAGCACCCCTTCGGCATCAGCGTCCATCCAGTCAGTCGTCTGCACGAGCATGTACACCAGCCGGGAGGTCACACCATGAATCAGTGAGGCAGTGCACAGATCGAAACAACAAAACTCCTCCATGATCCAAAGGCGCCAGTGTACATGAGCGTGCAGAACTAATGCTCCCCCATGATCCCCGACCCAACACTCAGTGGAAGAGCAAATGGACATGGATCACATGTGAAACGAGGATGAGCAACAATAACCCATGCAGAGGAAGAGTTACATCACATGCATTCAGGGTAGCAATCCGACCATACTCATAGCCTTCTTGAATGAGTTATGCTTCAATCCCTTGGTGAGGAAGTCAGCCAACTGCTTCACAGTCTCGACCCACACAATGTGAATGCTACCCTCATGCAACAAGGAATGCACATAGGGGAACTCAACAATGATGTACTTCGTGCGTACATGGTGGACACCATTATTGCCGGCAATCGTTGCGCAACACTTACTGTCACAATGCAAGGTGATGGATGACACAGGCTAACACAACTCACCCAAAAAACAAAGCAGCCACACACTCTCACATGCACAAGCGCCCAAAGTCACATAATTTACCTCTGCTGTATTACGTGTGGCACACCTTTGCTTCCAGCTACGCCATGACACTGCCGTATCTTTGATAAGAAATATCTAACCAGTGCGGGTCTTCCCATCTGGACTCCATGTCGAGTCACAGTTAGTGTAGCCTATGGCCACCACAGACAGCTGCCGACGGAATGCGAAGCCTCGGCGTGGGGTGCAAACCACATACCGCAGCACCTGAACAACTGCATCAAGGTGCAGCTGGTGTGGACCCTATGAGAACTGGGCAAGGACATTCATGGCAAAGGCGATATCAGCCCGTGTGGTGGTGGTGAGAAACATGAGTGATTCGACAATGCAGAGGAACACCGTGATGTCCACCGCTGTACCCAAGGTGCAGGGGTTAGTAGCCTTCACCTTGACCTGCCCGTCTAGGGTCATCGGGGTGGAGGCGCTGGGGATAGTGGTAAGGAGATCGGCAAAGTGGTCAGCAAACGTCTGAACGTACGTTGCCTGATGTACCCGCATGATTTCGTGCGCGAGATAGTGTTCAATCTCCATGCCAAGAAACACCTGCGTCGGCCCGAGATTCTTCATCTTGTAGGTTGCCTTCAGCAACTCCTTTTGGCGAAGCATCCACTTCGCCCCTATGGCCTTGTGGCTGGGGGGAAGCTCCACGATCTCGTATATTGCATGCTTGTTAATGGCAGCGAGCTCCTCCCAAAATGCAGCCTCTCATTGGTCTACGTTAGCAGCAGAACGGGCCTCATGTAGGCTCCGTGGTTTGGGTGCCAGTGTGGAAGGCCAGGCTGTCAGTACACAGGTAGCGCAAAATCCTGCAGGATCCTGGGCCAAAGTGGCAAAGACCGCATGACGATGTTCCTGGGAGATGAGGGTGTAGCCCAGGGCCAAGCTTGGGTGAATTTCCTAAGCAACGAGGCCAAGGGCTGTTAGGCCAAGGACCTCGACGTTGGGTACACCTCTCACAACACTGTTAGGGGAGGGAGATGTGTCGACGGGTGTGCTGGAGGCTGGACGAGGAGCCATGGTGCAAGGAACCAGGGGCAGCATCAGCTTATGGGGTCATAGAATGCCACCACGAGTGCGGGTATACACCTGGTGCGCCGGGGTGCCAGTGACAGAAGAGGGAGCCCGGCAAGGACGAGGTGGCAAAGCGGGGGTAGGCACCAAGTCCGATGCCTGGGAGCCGCTAGACACGGGTGGATCCACAGGGGTGGGTGCATCGGAGGCTTGAAGGGGGTCAACCAAGGGGCCGGGCTGGGACGAGGCCTCAACAGAGGACTCCGTCACCAACGAGAACGGGGCATCAAGAGGAGGGGAACCCGACGGCGAGGTGGACGGCAAGAAAGGAGCATCCGAGCCATCCGCTGCTGGGGGTGTGGATGCAGGAGGGACAACCTTTGCCTCTGGAGCTGGAGTGGCGGCGCGACAAGTATCTCCCCCGCAAGAAGATAGCAACGAAAGCAAAGAGGAAATGGACTGGACGTGAGTGAGGTTGCAAGGTAAAATGTCCTAAGAAAAGTGCATCGCTGGACTCAACAACGCGATGCCGGAGCGGGTCCGACAAGCGCCAGGCCTTGGATTGACGCAAGACAGCGACGAACGTGCGGAGGTGGCCGCGAGGGGCAAGCTTTTCCATCCCGCTCATCCTCGGCAAGCCAGACGCTGGCGACGCACCCCTAGACACGAGCAGGCCATAGATCGGCCCGTTGACCGCACCACAATGTGTACGGCGTGGCTTGGCAGGGAAATGGACCATGGGGAACGCGGTTCCACACCCAAGTCATGTATGACATGGCCTCAAAGAAGAAGCCCTTGGAAAAACCGGACTCAACACGCATGGTGCGGACAGCATCAGCAATAATGCGGTTCTAGTGCTCGAAGACACCATTATGCTACGGTGTACCAGGTGCAAAAATCTAATGACGGACCCCATGACTGACAATATAGGCAGTAATGTCCCCCATGTACTCACCGCTGCAATCAGACCGAAAGCAGCGAAGTGTGCGAATGTACTCGCGCTATGCCGCGAGGTGCCAGGCACGGATGGCGGAGGCTACGTTGCTCTTTTGGTGGAGGCAAACAACCTGGCAATAGTGGGAGAAGTCATCTGTGAGGGTCAGCACAATAGAATCGACCGCGATAGGATCCATGAGGTCCGAGTGGACGAGCTCTAGTGGGTGCGTGGCCTGAGAGGAGGACGTAGGATAAGAGGCTCGGTGCATCATGTCCTGTGCACAGTCGATGCACTCGGTGTGGCAAGGCCACTGGAAAGTGGAGGGATCAAGTCCAAGTGCGGGCTGGGGGTAGAGCATGCGATTGACCGCATGGGAGTGTACGTGACAAAGGCGGCGGTGGAGGAGTTGCACGTGCCGGGGGGAAAGAACACTGGTGAAAAACACATGTGTAGTGTTGGACGACGGAGGGGACACGAATGAGGGAAGTCGAATGACGTGCGAGAGGTTGTCATGGCAAACAACACAAAACATGACCTGAACGGAGGGGCAAAGGGAGACAATGCCAAAGCCACAAGAGCGATGGACGTCTATGCTCATGAGATCAAGAGCCATGACAGACATGAGGCTGAGTTCCAAACCCAGCACACACAGCACATCGGTCACGAAGACGTCACCGGACGGATCACGAAAATAAATGACGCCAGCACCACGGACCGGCAAGAATTGCCTGGACCCCATCTGGACAATATGAACATTCCCAACTAAACGAGGCATGCTGAAAGCCCAGCAATAGGACGTCAAATGATGCGTTGCACTGGAGTTGATGATCCAAGTGACATCGGGGTTGCGGCTAAGGCCGTGACGTTACAATGAGCGACCAAACATGATGCGGGAAGGGAAACGTGGTTTACAAGCTGAGCAGACACGACAGATGCACGTTTTGTTATTCCTGAGTCACGTGGCCTGAGGCTCCGGTCTAGAAAACAGCGTTGACACAATGGCAACTGCCGACCGTCCAAGGGAATTTCACCCAAGGATCACGATCACCCCCAAGGAATCAACTATGCCTCTGGTGAGACCTAGTTACCCAGGTGCTTTCGCTCAAGGTCTTAGGGGCTCCCGCCCTCTAAGCCTTCTTCTTCCTTGGTGTGAGAGCCCAACAAATTAAGTCAGCACTCTCACACGAGCAAGATTACAACCACCTTAGCAGTTCATATCAAGCTCAGTCTCAAGCGCACAGCTAAAACAAGAGACATCAAGTGAAGGAGTAGTTGAGACAATGGCAAGTACAAGGCATAAGTAGCTGAGGAGTGCCTTTGGCAGCCGAAGCGCGCGCGCCTCGGCTAACCCGAAGCGTGCGCGCCTCGACCGATGTCACTCCTTAAATTAAGGAGGTCATCCCCTCAATCAGGGAAGACATCCCCTGATCCAAGGCACATCTTGCATCTTCCAATCCGACAGTTGGATCAGCCCGAAACTTGGACAGCTGACAGTTTGACACCTGCTCTTTCCATCGGCATGGTCAGATTGACAATCTGAATAGCCATCATCAGAACAACCCAGGGGACTTATCCTTGAACAAGGACAGTGCATGCCTGGTCTGTAGGACCGGATCCAGGGGACTTGCTCCAGATGAGCAGTGCATGCCTGGTCCGTCCACTACTTACCAATTCTGGAGACTAGTGGCCAAGGGGCATTCAAATAACAACAATCTCTCCCTTGCACCTCTGGCCACTTATCCTGTCTTCAATCTTCGTCACTTACGCTCTTCATGCCAATACCCTGTCTTCCTGCAAGGTGGAGTTCTCGGTGAAGGGGTTTTGTCAGCATGTCTGCCCGGTTGAGCTTGGACGCAACGTGCTCCAACTCCAGCACTCCCTTAGCGACCAGGTCGCGACTGAAGTGGTACCGAACTTTGATGTGTTTTGTCCTCCGTGTCAAGGTGCCATTTTTGGACATGTCGATGGCAGACTTGTTGTCCACCTTGACCACCGTTGCGGCCGATTGAGGTGCTCGTAGCTCTTGGAGCAGGTTACGCAGCCACATTGTCTCCTTCCATGCTTCCGCTAGAGCGATGTACTCTGCTTCGGCCGTGGAGAGGGAGACGCAGTCCAGCTTACGGCTTGCCCATGACACGGCTCCTCCGTTCAGCACACACACGTAGCCCAACGTCGACTTGCGGTCTTCGACATTCCCGGCCCAATCTGCATCGGTATACACCATGAGCCGCAAGGATTCCGACTGGGGCACCCCACCGTACTGGATGCCCAAGTGTCGCGTGCCCTTCAGGTAGCGAAAGATCTGCTTCAGTGCTTGCCAGTGTTGTGGCCCAGGGTTGGCCACATACCTGCTCACCTGCCCCACAGCGTGGCAGATGTCGGGGCGAGTCGCTACCATCGTGTACATTAGACTGCCCACGGCAGACTGATATGGCACGCCTGCCATGTCGACCTGCTCTGCTTTGTTTGTAGGAGCGGCACCTGAGGTGAGGATGCAATCTGCTGCCATGGGGGTGCTAACGGGTTTGCAGTCCTCCATGTCGTACCACTTGAGGATGTGATCAATGTATTTGGTCTGGCTGAGCCTGATGGTGCCAGCTGAGTGATCCCGCGTGACACTGATGCCTAGGTAGTACTCAAGAGGTCCCAGGTCTTTCATCTGGAACCGGCTGCTCAGCTGCATCTTGATGTTCTTCAGCAGCTTTGTCGATGCTGCGCAGATGATGAGGTTATCGACGTAAAGAGCCACCAAGACGAGGCCATCCTCATCCTCTCGTACGTACATACTGAGGTCGTTCTCGCAGTGACCGTACCCGGACCCCTCCATGAAGGCCTCCATCTCCTTGTACCAGCACCTCGGGGCCTGTTTCATCCCATACAATGACTTGTCCAGCTTGAAACTTTTCCGGGTGGTGCTTCCACCCCCTCAGGCACCTCCATCAGGACTTCTTTGTCAAGCTTTCTGTAGAGAAATGCAGTCTTGACATCCATCTGGTGAACCTCTAAGTTCTTGGCTGCTGCTGTTGCGAGACCGGATAATTGCAAAGGTGACGCCGGGCACGTACGTCACATCGTACTCACTCCCCGGCCGCTGCGCAAAACCCTTAGCCACCAGCCGCGCCTTGTGGCGGTCGATGGTCCCATCCTGCTTCAGCTTCTTGACCATGACCCACTTGCACCCTACAACGTGAGCGCCAGTGGGCCGGTCCACCAGCTTCCATGTCCTGTTCTCCTTGTGCGATGCCAACTCGCTTTCGATGGCGTCCTTCCACTTGGCCCCATCCGGTAGAGCAAGTGCTTGTACCACTGTGGACGGCTCTCCCTGAGCCACGAAGGCGGAACTCAGACCAGTCCACTCACCAGTTGTAGCATCATACTGTCGTGGTGGGATAGATAAGCGCGAGCTGCGTCTTACTGCCTGATGCTGCGACGGCTGCTTCTGCTGCTCTTGCTGTTGCTGCTCTTGCTGCTCTGGTTCTCTTACCACAGACTCTCCCTCAGTGGAAGAGTCCTCATCATCAGAGGAGGAAGAATCTGAATCAACAACAGAGTCCTCTGTTGCGTCTCTCCCTGAAGCTACCACTCCTCTTGCCTCTGTTGCCTTGTTGCTGCTCCACCCTTGTGGTGCCTCATCGCCTGTCTCCAGTAAAACCAGCCATTCACCCGGTTTGGGCACTGGCTCGTCCTTGAACTGCTGCTCTGCTCCTATGACAGCCTCGTTGAAGTCCATGTCTTTACTACAAATCACTTTGTTGCCTTGTAGGTCCTAGAGCTTGTAAGAGCGTTGGGCACTGTCGTACCCCAAGAGCAGACATTTCTTGGCCTGCGGATCTAGCTTACTGGCACCCTCCCTCGTCAGCTTCTTGGCATAGGCCTGGCAGCCAAACACTCGCAAATGTGAGACATCTGGTTTCTTGCCCGACCATGCCTCTTGTGGGGTCATCGGCGGCTGCTTCTTTTTCCCCTTTCCTCGAAGGGTTGATGCAGGTGTGAGGTTGATGATGTAGGCCGCTGTCCTAGTAGCCTCGGCCCATAACCGTCCTGGCAGCTTTGCTTCATACAACATCGTTCTTACCATCCCGAGGATTGTTTGGTTGAGCCGTTCAGCAACACCATTGCTCTCGGGCGACTCAGGTACTGGTCTTTCTTACCGTATCCCCTGTTCCGCCAGCCAGCCCTCACAGGCGTTGTATTCTCCACCGTTATCACAACGAAGGGCCTTGACCTTCTTGCCGGTCTGCCGCTCAACCATTGCGACAAAGTGCTGCAGATGCTCCTTTACCTCACTCTTCTGCTTCATGAAGTACGTCCAGATCTTCCTTGTTTTGTCATCTGTGAAGGTGAGGAAATACCTGCAGCCTCCGACTGAGGCTGTCCGCATCGGCCCGCACACGTAGGTGTGGACCAACTCGAGAGGTTCATTCGCCAAATTTCCGTGCTTGTTCCCCTTGCGCCCTTTCCTCTTAGCCTTGCCCATGAGGCAGGCCTCACATACGTTCTTCACCTTCCCCGCACCCTCTCCCTTCCCCAAGGTCAGGCCTCGTACCAGCTCGTGCTTGCCCATTGTCTCCAACGTGGAGTGGACGGCTTGGGCCAAGCGCCTGTGCCAAAGGTCTTGGCCACAGTTCACTTCGATGCCGTGGCAGTCCCAGCGACTGCTTCGCGTTGGGTGGGTGTTGTAGCTTTCACTGCTTGTGTTAAATCTGCTGCTGTTGATGGGCGGCTGCTTTCTGCCTCTACCACCTGATTGCCCCCGACAGTCATGGTTGCCCCAGCTTCGGCTGCACCCTCCACCTTGGTTTGGAGGATGTAGAAGCCGTCCACGCATGGAACATCTGCCACCACACTCTTTGCAGCGTAGTGTATTTTCACTGCCGACGTGGGAAGGATGACGGCCCTGTTCTTGTCAAAGACGACCGTCATGTCTCGGTCAGTAATCTTGCCAACAGAGAGTAGGTTTGCAGCGAAGTTGGGTAGATAGACTATCTCGGTGAGCTTGAGCTCCTCCTCTTGGCCATTCACCTGGATGGTGACCAGCTTGTCACCCACCCCTTCAGCTGGTTCCACCCTCCCGTTAGCACAACGGAAGTTGAGGTGACAGGGGCCCATGGAGATGAACCCCCGTTTGTCGTTGGTGGAATGGTGATTTGTGCCAGAGTCAAGTGCAAAGGCCCTTGGCTTAAGGAGTGCATTTCCAGTGCCAGTTGTGCCTTGTGCCATTAGTGCGGTGGGCTGCTTCCCACCCTTGCCTCCCTTGTCACCCTTCTCTCCCTCTCCCTTGACCCCTTCCTTCTTTGGAACACGGCACTCGCGTGCCCAGTGCCCTACCTTGCCACAGTTGTGGCAGTTGCCAGGCCGTCGCTTGCCCTTCCCCTTGCCGCCTGCGCCCTATTGCTGCCCTGAGTTGCTAGTGCCGCTGCTGCCTACTGCGCCCTTAGCATAGGCTGCGATGTTGGCCTCGCTATGGCTATGCCGCATAGACTCATTGTGGATGTACTCCGAGATGTTGGAGTACTTCACGTGGTCCTCTGGCCAGCCACCAATCACAGTGATCATGGGGCCCCAGCTTGGTGGAAGAGCCATGAGGAGAATCATCCCCTGCATGTCGGCTTCAAGGCTCCAGCCCATGTTGCTGGCTTGCTGAAGGAGAGTCTCAAACTGCTGCAAGAATTATAGGACGTCCTCGCCTTCAGTCAGCCGCATCCTCAGCAACTTTTGGAGGATGAACAAACGGTTGGCGAGGGAGTCACTCTGGTAGACCTTGCATAGTTTCTTGTATGCCTCAGCTGCGTTTATTAGGCCGGAGATATGAGAGAGCAGATGCTGTTGCAGTGCTGAGACCAGAATGGCCATGCATTTCTTGTTGGCCCGCTTCCACACTGCGAGCTCCTCTGGTTGGGGTGAAAGTGGTTGGGCAACCTCCCGTGTGAAGTAGGGGAGGAGATCACGGTCATCGACTATGATATCAAACTGCCACTTCCAGAGCGAGAACCCTGTCCCATCAAATTTAGGACTTGGGGCATGAATGCCACTCCCTGCCTCTACTGTGGACGTCACAGCTTCAATGGTGGCCACAGGTGTGCTGGTCCACGAGCCTTCCTCGATGACGCTCTTGCCTTTCTCCTCGACGGTAGGTGGAGCCATGGTACCTGCGGATGAGGCGGATCTGCTTCCGTTGAGGCCGCTCTGCTACACCAGCTGTTGATGCTGATGTCAGGCTGATGGAGCCGATGTCAGGCTGATGAGAGCTCTTGGACGGAGGGCCAAAGAGGAGCGCCTGTAGGTGTGATAGAGCGTCTGCGCTCCTCACGGTTGCTGAGCTACTGAGCAACCTGTATGCTTTTTGCAACTATGTCTCACACTACGCGTGGGCCCATAACCCTTTTGCTATTCCTGAGTCACGTGGCCTGAGGTTCCGGTCTAGAAAACAGCGCCTACACAATGGCAACTGCCGACCGTCCAAGGGAATTTCACCCAAGGATCACGATCACCCCAAAGGAATTAACTATGCCTCTGGTGAGACCTAGTTACCCAGGTGCTTTCGCTCAAGGTCTTAGGGGCTCCCGCCCTCTAAGCCTTCTTCTTCCTTGGTGTGAGAGCCCAACAAATTAAGTCAGCACTCTCACACGAGCAAGATTATAACCACCTTAGCAGTTCATATCAAGCTCAGTCTCAAGCGCACAGCTCAAACAAGAGACATCAAGTGAAGGAGTAGTTGAGACAATGGCAAGTACAAGGCATAAGTAGCTGAGGAGTGCCTTTGGCAGCCGAAGCGTGCGCGCCTCGGCTAACCCGAAGCGTGCGCGCTTCGGCCGATGTCACTCCTTAAATTAAGGAGGTCATCCCCTCAATCAGGGAAGACATCCCCTCATCCAAGGCACATCTTGCATCTTCCAATCCGACAGTTGGATCAGCCCGAAACTTGGATAGCTGACAGTTTGACACCTGCTCTTTCCATCGGTATGGTCAGATTGACAATCTGAATAGCCATCATCAGAAAAACCCAGGGGACTTATCCTTGAACAAGGACAGTGCATGCCTGGTCTGTAGGACCGGACCCAGGGGACTTGCTCCACATGAGCAGTGCATGCCTGGTCCGTCCACTACTTGCCAATTCTGGAGACTAGTGGCCAAGGGGCATTCAAATAACAACAAGACGATCATGCCAGTCATCCAACCATGCGACAGCATCCAAAGCTGGCCCCAAAGGGCAACAAGCGGCTTCCGCGAGGTCCCCTGAGAGGTCGGTCTCTGTCTTGCAATGGGAGACCTCTCGTCTAGGGAGACGTGATGCTGAGCTGCACGGTGATGAAGCTCTGCAGCTGGCAAATCCGAGCAACAGAGGCGATGGATGCCATATACTGCAGGGTCACATCTCCGGATGGGAGATACATGCTCCATTGGGACAGAGGTTGTGGGTAGTACCCTGGCTATGCCGGAGCATGTTGTTGCTCTTGCTGCGATACTACATATGGTTGACTGCGGTGGGACATATTGTAACTGGTGCTATTCTTTGAGAAGGGACGGCAGAAGCTGCGGTCGAGGCAAAGGAGCCGGGGTTGGGGTGGAATAGGTGGTGGCCACAGTGTTGCCAGGGGAGAAGGGAGTGCCTGTGGCAGCAGTAGAGGTGCTAAAGGCAGCGCTCACGCTGATGGCGCAAGGCGGTGACAATGGCGGCCACGTCAGTAGGGATGTGACAAGTGTGTCACCCAAGTCCCGTCTGGCCGCACTTGTGGCACATCATAGTAGTGCTACCGGAGAAAGACTGCTGCCCCTTGCCCTTTCCCTTCCTGCCCTTCTTTCCATTGCCCTTGGCACAGCCACAGGAGGAAGCAAGGGAGGAATGGGAGGAGGAGCCACTAGAGGTGGCAGCTATGGAAGCGGAAGAGCCACCGTGCTGACGCTGTGTGTCCCTATATGCTTCCTCCACGTTAAGGAAGAGGTCGTCCGCCAAGGTCATCAAAGTGCCCTGGGTCGCGAGCGCCTTGAGGATGGGTAGGCCGTAGGCGACGAAAATGTCTGCAAACTAAGGAGTGGCACCATTCTTGATGGTGCAAAGTGCAGTAAGTGGGGGAGGCGCAGCTGTCTACAACTGGCACAGGACATCCTGTGCATGGTGCCAGTAGGTGGTGAAGGACTCGAACTCCCTCATGTGAAGGGAACTGAACTCCTTCAGAAGGTGGCTGATAGCTAACTAGCCGGAGGCGCAAAACGGCCGTGATAGCGTGTCCGAAGCACGCGGGGGGTCAGCGCTGGTGTCGGCACGAGGTTCACCAGGAAACGGCTCCATGGCATTACGGTCAGCATCGGGTGCCACAATGATGAGTGCACGGACAGCACAGCCCACCTCAAGCGCCTGCTCTTGGACGACTTTGCCATGCGGAAGGGTGTCGTACGGCCACAAGCCCTCCCCCTATGCCGAGATACGGTAGAGGAGTTCCCAGGACGGGAACTACTCATCTCTGATGAGGATAGGAGGAGGGGACTTCTAGTCCTTGCATCGAGAAAAGTCGGCTGCTCCAAATCCTAAAATGTTGGTACCGTTTGCTATTGTTGCTACACCTGCTGTTGCACTACTCTTTCTGCTCCCACAATCATGGCAGGACCCACCTCTCAAGGGAGGACAGTATGGTTGGTGTTGGTTGCTGCATGCATCTGGCGAAGCTAATCGACCTGGCGTATCCGTTATGGCATCTAAGACGGGTGGGTCTGCACAACTATCGTGCGTGCCAGCAGCATTGTCCTACCTAGGCATTGTTGCTCTTGACGCTACTGCTGCTAGTGCTACTGCCGCTAATCCTGGTACCGCTACTGCTACTGCTACAACTACTATTGCTACTACTTCTG
>SZWC01007353.1:79053-99860 GCA_023375785.1 Penium margaritaceum | reverse complement strand
GATTAAACTTCAATGTACTTGTAGCAGAATGTATTTATGGATAAAAAAGAGTGGGGGCGGTACCCACTATGGAGTGTGGGGCTATGCAATTATAGGGAGTTTAATAAAATCAATTGCACAGTGTAACAGGGTGTGCAAAGGGCTACAAAAAAATTTTACGTCACGGCAATCAGATTTCGAATATCCGTGATTCCGCCAACCCATTTGAAAGAACAGTGGGTGCGGTACCCACCGTGGAGTGTGGGGCTATGCAAACTTTGAGAGTTTAATAATATCAATTACACAATGTATTAGGGTGTACAAAGCGCTATTGAAAACATTTTACGGCACGTCGATCTCATTCCGAAGCACCCTAATTCCGCCGACCCCACCGGAAAAGGAGTGGGGGCAGTACCCACTACGGAGCGTGGGGCTGTGCAACCATAAGGATTTTAATAAAAGCAATTACACAATGTTGCAAGGTGTAGAAAGGGCTACTCAAAACATTTTACAGCACATCAATCTGATTCCGATTCACCCTGATTCCGCCCGCCGCACCAAGAACACCGTGGGTGCGCATACCGACCACGGATCATGAAGCGGACAAGCCAAAGGGGAATGAATGAAAGCAAATCCATAGTGTCCTACGGCTTGACAAGGGCTACCACGGTAAATTTACGGCACATCGATCCGATTCCGATTGACTCTGATTCCGCCCGCCTCACCAGGAACACCGTGGGTGCGCATACCGACCCCGGAGCATGAAGCGGGCAAGCCAAAGAGAAATGAAAGAAAGAGAATCCACAGTGTCCTAAGGCTTGACAAGGGCTACCGGGGAAAATTTACGGCACGTCGATCCGCTTCCGATTGACCCTGATTCCGCTCGCCGCACCAGGAACACCCTGGGTGAGCATACCGACCCCGGAGCATGGAGCGGGCAGGCCGAAGAGAAATGAAAGAAAGCAAATCCACAGTGTCCTAGGGCTTGACAAGGGCTACCGGGGAAAATTTACTGCACGTCGATCCGGTTTCGATTGACCCTGATTCATCCCGCCGCACCAGGAACACCCTGGGTGCGCATACCGACCCCGGAGCATGAAGCGGGAATGCCGAAGAGAAATGAAAGAAAGCAAATCCACAGTGTCCTAGAGCTTGACAAGGGCTACCGGGGAAAATTTACGGCACGTCGATCTGCTTCCGATTGACCCTGATTACGCCCGCTGTACCAAGGACACCCTGGGTGCGCATACTGACCCCGGAGCATGTAGCGGGCAAGCCGAAGAGAAATGAAAGAAAGTGAATCCATAGTGTCATAGGGCTTGATAAGGGCTTCCGGGAAAAATTTACGGCACGTCGATCCGGTTCCGATTGACCCTGATTCCGCCCGCCGTACCAGGGACATCCTGGGTGCGCATAACGACCCCGGAGCATGAAGCGGGCAAGCCGAAGAGAAATGAAAGGAAGCGAATCCACAGTGTCCTAGGGCTTGACATGGGCTACCGGGGAAAATTTACGGCACGCCGATCCGGTTCCGATTGACCCTGATTCTGCCCGTCGAACCAGGAACACCCTGGGTGCGCATACCGAGCCCGGAGCATGTAGCGGGCAACCCGAAGGGAAATGAAAGGAAACGAATCCACAGTGTCCTAGGGCTTGACAAGGGCTACCAGGGAAAATTTACGGCACGTCGATCCTGTTCTGATTGACCCTGATTCTGCCCGTCGAACCAAGACCACCCTGGGTGTGCATACCGACCCCGGAGCATGAAGCGGGCAACCCGAAGAGAAATGAAAGAAATCGAATCCACAGTGTCCTAGGGCTTGACGAGGGCTACCGGGGAAAATTTACGGCACGTCGATCCGGTTCCGATTGACCCTGATTCCGCCCGCCGCAGCAGGAACACACTGGGTGCGCATACCGACCCCGGAGCATGAAGCGGGCAAGCCGAAGAGAAATGAAAGAAAGCGAATCCACAGTGTCCTAGGGCTTGACAAGGGCTACCGGGGAAAATTCACGGCACGTCGATCCGGTTCCGATTGACCCTGATTCCGCCCGCCGTACCAGGGACACCCTGGGTGCGCATAACGACCCCGGAGCATGAAGCGGGCAAGCCGAAGAGAAATGAAAGAAAGCGAATCCACAGTGTCCTAGGGCTTGACAAAGGCTACCGGGGAAAATTTACGGCACGTCGATCCGCTTTCGATTGACCCTGATCCTGCCCGTCGAACCAGGAACACCCTGGGTGCGCATACCATACCATACCTTACGACGCCACACCATACCACATTTCACCACACTGTTCCGCACCACACCACACCACACCGTACCGCATCGCACCGCACCACACCACACCACACCACACCACACCATACCATACCTTACCACGCCACACCACTACACACCACCAACCACATACCACACACCACATCTGATACACCACATACCATAGAGCAAACATCACGCACCACGTAGGGAACTCCACACCCATAGTTGTGAGGAAGTGCACGCCTTGCTGTAGAAGCTACTGTAAACATGATGTAGTTGGATCCCTCACAATTTGGTGAGTCAAAGGAAATGAAAGTGTAATTATTATGGTGCAAATATTGTTTCAAGAGCATAAATGGTCTTCATGATGTAGAAACCTACATCACTAATCATGAGGTGAGAGGAAATGAAATGATAAGCTACGTAATTGATTTTAGGCGTGAGGGATTGGTTCCAATGATGCATTTTGCAGATTTGTTAGGAATCGGAATTTAGGATTATGTAAAATGTCCATTTTGGTGGATTTTTAGCTCATAATAATATCGGGTTCATGAACCACTCTTTTTAGGAATCGTTTTCTCTTTGTTGGTAAAAATCTAGAAAATACTTCTCTTACCCAAGAGAAGTCATATCAAAGGGTTACTATGTAACCCAAAAAAAGTTGGCCGTCTGTTTCATGTTCTAGGAAAAAACATTGTAGGACCTTACGTTCATGTTGTAGGACCTATTCCCATGGGCTTGCTACGGGTCCTGTGAGGACGGCAGGTTCATAAGCCGTCCGAAACTCAAGTTTGAACTGGTCCTATGAAATGTACGGCGATGTAGGTCCTGACCAAGTTTTCTTCACGCAGCGCGAACACTACAGGACCTGTTCCCGGCCATGGTCCTTCTACGTCCTCACGGGTTTTCTACAAGTCCTGTGAGGACGACAGGTTCATACGCCGCCCGAACTTCAACATTGAAATGGTCCTATGAAAAAGTCAGCGAAGCAGGTCCTGACCAAGTGGTCTTTACGCGATGCGACCACTACAGGACCCGTTTCCGCCCTCGGTCATACTACGTCCTCATGGGTTTTCTACGGGTCCTGTGAGGACGGCAAATTCATACGCCGTCCGAACTTCAACTTTGAAAGGGTCCTATGAAAAAGTCAGCGAAGCAGGTCCTGACCAAGTTTTCTTTACGCGGTGCGACCACTACAGGACCCGTTACCGCCCTGGGTCATACTACGTCCTCATGGGTTTTCTACTGGTCCTGTGAGGACGGCAGGTTCATACGCCGTGCGATGTTCAACTTTGAACAGGTCCTATGAAACATTCACCGAGGTAGGTCCTGACGAAGTCTTCTCGACGCGTTCCGTTCGCTGCAGGACCGCACCCCGCCAGAGGTCACACCACGTCACAATAGGTCCTCCACAGGTCCTACGAGTTTGAACTGGTCCTATGAAATGTACGGCGATGTAGGTCCTGACAGAGTTTTCCTGACGTGGCTTGTACGCCGTAGGACACGACTCCGCCACAGGTCCTGCTGAATCCCCTTGTGGCCGGCAGCTTCAGTTTTCCATAAAGGTTGTCGCGAAACATTGTACTTGGTTAGGCCGTGGCCTCTCCATCTGCTTCGTTGCCATCAGGAGACTTCAAGGTATGTTGACCGCACGCGAATTTTCTATCGGCTGTTGCGATGGGGCTTTGAGGGGGCGATGCACACTCTAGCATTGTTCTTCGATTTCAGTCACTGGTTTCCTCTTTGGTTGTACGTGTAGTCCGTTTCATTCTCTTCGTTCGAGCCACTGGCTTGTTGCATACATTCAAGGCCGTCGTTCTTTTCGGTATATGAGCTGCTGGTGTTGTCCATGCTGTTGGTACCTTATCGTTCCAGCCTGGATTGTACTAAGTGTCCGGTCCGATACGCGATGTTCTTCCCAATTTTCCCTTGCCTTCCCGTGAATGTCCGGTCCGACACTCCTTCCGCCTTTCGTCCGTTTTTCCTGCACCTGCAGATGACGCGTCCTCGACGGGAGGACCGTGCACATAGTCCTTCCAACAGCCTTGGGGTGCAGCACAACCGGTCACCACCAACAAGAAGACCTCGTTCAAGGGTGAGATGGCCTGCTGACATGGCTATCATCGGGGCAAATTACATGTCTCTGAATGTTCGCTGTCACATGTGCAATGAGACAGGTCGAAATTGTACATTCAATGAACTTGTCAACGTGTACACCTCAAACCGGCAGCTTTTCCCTCCAAGATCTTTTGTGAAACGACGATGTACCAGATATAAAGCTGATACAAGGGATCTCGTGAAGAGTGGTGGAATCTGGGTCTGTACCGAAAAAGCTTGCAATGGTCCACACTCCACACTGCCGCGGCGTAATGATGGTCACGGAGGATTCCAGAACGCGGCCGGTCACATGCGTTACTACTGTCGTAGGTAAGAATTGTGTTCAGAATATCTTGCGTTCCAGAAACATGTGGTTTTAAGGAGTTAACAACACTATGCTTTAACATGTGCACATGTGTGACACTGAAGCTCAAGGTGCCTGACTTTGAAGCACTCTTTATCCGGGACGAGGAAAATGACACTTGGACCCAAAATCCGGTATTCAAAGTTTGCCCCCATTGCAAACCCAACGTTGGCGGGCTGTTGGAGAAAGCATGCTGTCCACAGTGCCCCCCTGAAAGGGTACGTCCCCGAGTGCCAACAGTAGTTGAGCTTTTTGCTGAGGTGGCGCGTCATGCAAATGGTGGTGGTGGGGGTGGTGAAGTAGTCGAGAGTTTGTCTCCGAGGAGAGAGGGTGCGCCGTCAAGGGAAGTCGGACGTCAGGGGAGTGTTGCACTTGGGGGAACTGGAGGTGTTGGGGTTGGGAACACTGTAGAGACCACAGCTACCCGCGATGGACCTGCTCCGGGGCAGCAAAGTGGTGCCAATGAAGCGGTTCGCGTTCATCAATTCGACCTCAACGAGCATGCTACGTCCTTGAAGGTGAGATTCGCATGTGGAAAACTCGGGACTTAAAGTGACAAATGGATGTTAAAATCTCCTTCATTAAAATGGTTTCTTAAACTGCAGGAGCTTGGAGCTCGTGTCCGCTTTTACCGAAATCTTCCACACTATGTTTTTGAAGAACTTCATCTTCGAGCATCTCGAAAAGTGCTGAAGCCCAAACGGGCATCTGGTCCAACGGGCGACCCTTACGACGTCTTTGAGGCTGATCTTCAACTTGATCAAGCAGCACATTTCGTTGTTAAAATTGGGGATTCGGTCGCACTCTTGCCAGATTTCGACCATGATCTTCACAGAACGCTAGTTCCATGCCTGCCTGTTCCAAAACCCCCAGAGCGTTATGGAATCCCGGTGCACGTTTGGCTCTCATGGGGTGGTGGAGTGCACTGCACCTGCAGCCAAAGCCTTAGGGGTGAGGGTTGTGTTCATGAGAGGTGGGCAAGAATACACCTCTAGAGACCATTAACAGAGGGTAGTTGGAGGGAAAGTCCAGTTGTCCCCGTTTGTATTTCACAGAATGACAGTCCCTGTTTCTCAATTTTGGATGATGCAGCTGCCATGGCAGGTGAAAGAGTGTTGGGTTGGGGTCTGTTGGAGGGGGAAAGTCCCGAACAGTTTCGCTGTTCATGTGATAGGGGAATTGGGAAGTGTTCAAGGCACTTAACAATTTTACAGGGGCATACATTCGAAGCGGCACAGTGGTGCATCCCCAGAGGAGCGGAAAAGCGTCGCACGTCGACAGATGACGAACCACAAGTGGATGTTGAAGTGTGACGTTCTTGTCGTACTGGTGACAACTGCAACCATGAGGGTCATGTCTCAGCTGACTGGAGATTGTGTGCCTGGCCAAAAGTTCGGTCATTCAAGAAGATTGATGTTCAACACGGACTCCACCCAAGCAGGCCTGGGAACGCCGGTGATGCGCACCGCCTTGCAAGACTGGTGTTCACCGCGGATTTCCGTTTAACTGCACCTTCCCCAAAGCAAGAGCAGTGCGGCTGTGGACACGCCTGGAAGAAGGTGAGACATTGCACATCGGTTGCTGTAGGCTAAATATGTCCTCTTTCGACATAACTAAATGAGTATTTTTTGTGAATTTGCAGAAGACAAAAATGATAAGAGTGTTCGACACATCGCACGAAGCTGAGCGGGTAAGTTTTTGTATTCTTCCCTCTCGGTGTTTCCCGTTTGCAAACAATGACGTCAACAAATAGTTTCGCCTGACAGATTCCTGTCGACTATTTCCGCACGGAGAAGTGCCCATGCACAATCTTTCCAGATGGCCGTGAAGATGGAGTCTTCATCTACTCACCGTCCTCGGCCTTCACGCATGCAGCTCTCATTTGGGTTTTATCGCTTGCCTGCAATCGGTCAACATTGACAGCCATTCATGGTGCTCTCGCCTTCTTCATGAAGGCCACCCGGGACCTAAAATTTGCATGCCGAACAATTCTGTCGAAGGCTATGAAGGCTTTTGTGTGCTTGGTTGACGTGGAAGGGTTGGGCACATGCTGCAATATTTGTGGGGAGGTTCCAGAGAAACTGGTATGTGACGGCACAGCATTGATCAACCGGCACGGCGAACAAATTGAAAAGCCGCTGTACTCCTCTCCAACGTCTGGACAAGCTGTGAGAGGCAAACCACTTCCCAAACGGCTAGTCACTAACCGGCAAGCAAGAGATTGGTTGATGCGGATCGGACATCGTAGACGCGAGAAAGACGTTGTGCTGGATGTACACTTGCAACTTCTGTTGGAAACATTGAACACGTGTGGAGCTGCAGAAGTTGCAGGAATCGTGAACGATACAAAAGTTCCTCACTCAGATCCGGGGATCGAGAACGGTGCTACTGTGAGTAACTCTGAAATTTTTTAACTAATAGAAAGGCAAACCTGTCATGGCAGAATAATTAACTGATTTCCCCTTTTCTGCAGTTCTACACCATAAAAGAACCATACGATGATCTTATCTACTCCCTGGGAGCCTGGGGTACAGAGTTGTGCCTGATTCACGGAGACGCAGTTGAAGACCTTCATGTCTTCCTCACCACACCACCCGCAATGTCATTGTCACGCTGGAGACGCGTTGTTGACCACATGCCACTGATAGCTCGAGGGGTGGAATTTCACATTGCCCCTGTTGTGATGGAGTATGGCATCGACACCTCAGAAGAAACCTGGAAGAGGGCTTTGGATGCTGTGCCACGCTCGACACTTCACATTTTGACAACTATGACAAAAGTCTACATGGATTTCGTCATGAGGGTAAAAATGTTCTCCACCTGACCACTTTTTTCCTTTTAATGTCGGAGTTCTTTTCTATTGACATCTGGAAATATTTCTATGAAATTGTCTTCTGGGCAGGATGAGGAAACACCACTTCTGTGTGGACCAATCCAGACTGTGTCAACAGCTTGTTATCGTCGTTGGCGTGTCAAGGCGTTGCGACCGTGGTTCTGTAATCTTGAGCGGGATGATGGGAAGAGTATTCATGCAAGGCATGATGCAAAGTGTGCTTCAAAAACTCCAGAGAAGTTACCTCAAAACGCAACTGCCGGTATCTTCACGGTGGTATGTCCGCATTTGATAATTTATGGTTTTCACGTTATTAGTGGTGGAGAATCTCCCAATGATATTTTCACAACACTCTTGACCAGATTTCAGAAAGGAGCTCGCCCGAAATATGTGTTCTACGACAACGCGTGCAAGCTGTACGCGTACACGCTTGGGAGACAACCGTCTCTCGTATCGGGCATCCGTTTCCTTTGTGACCGCTTTCACTTCGGTCACAAAGATACTGCAAAGCATACGTGTTCACCAGCCTTCAGTCCAGACGTTTACTCTCACTTGGCAGGTGAATATATTGTCCTTCCCTGTTTTAAGTTGTGGAAAACGTAACACATCCAAAATGTTCTAAACTATTGTTGGAATCCGTCTGTGTCTGTTTGCAGGTGTGTATACGTCAGCCAATGAGCAAGTCAACAGGTTTATCAGACGGTTTTCATTGCAAAGCTACACCTACTCGATGGTGAATTTTATGGAGATGACCCGTTTGGTCTTCGCATGCTGGAATCTGCGTAAAAACAAGAACAAGATCTATGGTTACATCGACAAAGCGGAGGTGGAGACTGTAGTACGCCGTTCTTGTGAGAGTTCTGCTATTGAGAGACCTATTGTTTTGTCCGATGATGAGAGAAGCACAGACATCAATGCGATTGATGCTGAAGAGGGTCGTCATACATCTGAAGATGGTCAGTTGACTGTTAGTAACAGTGAAGATGTTCTGGATCAATTGGGAAGAATGACAGGCGGTGCTGGACGTTTCTGACATAAAGCTTTTTCTTCCCATTCATGCATCCTTGTGTTTCGGTATATGCATGAAATGTCCGATCATTTCAAATAAAAATTGAATGTCATCGACTTCATTTCTAATTGCATTGTATAGCCACTGCTATGTCAGTTCAGGGTTTTGACTATCTTAGTGCACAAATACAATCGAATTCAATCTAACTAATCTGCCATTGTTTGCAACCATTCGTGGAAGATACAGTGATTATAAGAAGGATACTTCCGTTTACATATTTAGATCTTTTCAAGTCCAATTTCACTATAATGACTTGAAAGTTATTGTGATAAGGATACAATGATTATGTATATTGCCTAGACAGAAGAGAATCAGTTCATGTGTAGAGTATAAAGCCCAACACAATCCGACCATTCCAAGATAGCTTTCAACATTGCATAGGGATGTAACAATAGAGTTTTTTTAAACCATTCCAAAATAGCTTACAACATGTCACAGTGTACGATAGTTTTTCTTCTGCTGTTTCCATGCAATTGCTGTTTGAAATGGATCTGATCAAATTACCTGATTTTTAAATCAGGTTATATGGTAACTAAAGCATGTCAACGGAAGTATGTGAACGGAAGTACATGTCTAGGCAATATATACATGCTTTTATAGAATATAAATTACATTCGGATTTACATCAATGTAAAGGCATGTATAAATACATATGCCTTCTGTATAAATCAGTCCACATGAACTGATTTATACACATCAATATTGTTTTTTCAGATTAATTACAATAGAAAAATCATTTTATTGATGTTATTCGGATTATGCTACATCATTCAAGGAAACATTATGAATTTACACGTTTACAATTTCTATTACATCCTATTTTCAAGAATGCACGAACGTTACACGCATAGTTCACCTTCAATGTTTATGAAAAAGATGATTATGGAGTCCTAACTATAACAAACGTGTTCTACATGAAGAGTTTACTGCATGATCTGTTTCTACATGAACAGTTTATTTCATCATCTGTTTCACTTTCCCCAAACTTGCTGCCGTTTGCGCTGATTGCGTGTTTGGATTGGAGAGATATCACTGCCATCCACTTGTGTACTATTCTTCTGCTTCTTCCGACCTGCACAAAACATTCACATAGGAAACAATTCATGTTAACAAGCGTTTCTGTGCTAAGACAAGCCAAACCCGCAGTCATATTTTTTCCTCACTTACCATGTCTTTCACCATCTTTCATGTCTTCATCTTCCACTTCTGTCGCACGTACACCCCTCTCAAAACTGTCCACAACTCCTTGCAATGCTTCAGTCATACTCTGCAAAATCGAACATATTACATCTGTTTAGTTTGTATACATGAAGCATTTCTTCACTACTAACATTCACTGAAGTATTCTATTAACTGAGAATATATACCTGAGTAGTTCGCTTCTGTGATTCGTACACCTTGATCCACTGCTCTAAATGCACATCATCTGCACGGTATACAATGAATGGAAAACCAATTCACAGTGCGTACTATGAGCAGAATCCCATAAGCATCAATGTCATTCTCAACACTTACTGCGAGAGGCGATCTTTCTCCCACGTCCAACGAGTTTTCGCATGTTTCTGATCATCGCCTTCCCGTGGTTATACCAGCTGTCAAAAGCCTCCTCAAAGTCTTCCGTATACGCTTGAAGTTGTTCAGCCATTGCTTTGATGACAGCAGCCGGTTCAGCAGGAACGTTTGCACTCCGTGCTTCGTCAGTTGTCGTTCGCAGATTAGGGAGAGGGCCCGCACCTGGTGCGGTGCACAGGTCTTCAAACAGTGTGTCAAGAACGTTGTAACCCGAACTGAAGTTGCCAAACTGGTTCAGGCCCTGCAAAAGACGAAGGGAAGAGCAAAAAATTAGACAGATCTACCAAGGTGCACATGGCCATAGAATTACAATCCAAGAAACGCCAACACTTACACACCTCCGTAGTTGGTTCTTGACGTACACCCAATGATCCATTGGTCGGATCAGTACTACCGAAATTTCCAGATTCATTCACGCCTCCTCCAGAAAGCCATGCCGGAAAACTAGATCCCGCGGCACCACTGGGTGCCGCGGTACCGGAGTCACCAGGAGGGAAAGTGCCGCCAAAAACACCGGCAGCACTGTGGAATCCAGCAAAGGACACTCCACCAGCATTCCCCTCAGCATCAGCAGGAGATGCAGCAGGTGCACTAAAGGCTTTATTGCACGCTTTAGTAGCAGTGCCGAGTGGGACAGGGTTGTTTTCAGCGGCACGGGTTGCAGGACGGGAAACAGACACATCTGTGACACATGCGGCTGCGTCCGTAGACTGGACAGGGTTGGGAGCAACTTCACTTTGCCCGTTAGACGCAACTGTCAACGCTGCAAGACCAGATACAACTGTGTCTGCTCCAACAGGCGAGGAAATCTGGACAGTAGCTTCACGGGCCACTTCAACAGGGGTTCCGGGATTAGGAGCTCTCGGAACAGGGGCAAAGGAAGTAGGAGAATCACGTGGCGCAGAAACAGTTGCAGTAGCAGCAGCAACAGGGGATGCAGTGGACGCAGGGGCAGCAAACCCTACAGAACCTGTGCACGCAGGAGCCACAGGGGCGACAGAGGTTGATGCCGGAAAGTGTCCGGCGTCAGTGGAAACAGGAGCTGCAGGGCACGTCTCCGCATAGGCAGTAGAGGCAGGGGCAGCGACACCTCCAGCAGCAGGAGCAGCAGGGGAAGCAGGTACAGTGGGGGCAGCAGGATCAGGGTCAGGGAAGGCAGGGGCTGTATAGACGGAGGAAGGTTCAGGGTCTGCTGCGGCGAGCGACGCAAGTGCGGTGGCAGCAGCAGCGACAGCAGGAGCGGATGCGCCGGCGGCTGCAGTGCCTTCCATAGCGACTGAACCGTCGGCGGCAACATGGCGCACATCTGTTGCCGCGGTTGCAGTATCTGCCTGGAAGAAACGACGATATCTTTAAAGAATAGTTCAGAAGAACACAGATAGTTTCTGTGCAACCGACTAGTAGAACCTGAATACCTGGTTGTCTTCTCCGTCAACTCCTCCGCCGGTTCCATCCAATTTTGCCTGCCAATGATAGATTAGCCGTCAGTACCAATCCACATTTTTCCATGTGAATCAGCAAGATCTTTTTCATAGCAGAGACATTCTTACCGGCTGAAACCATTTTGAAGCTTCACCAACAACTTTAGTTCGCTGGTATGACCGGTAGAGAGGGCGAGGATTTTTCACGACCCTCTTCCATTGCGATGCGTCAGATATGTGGAAGTCCACGATTTCTGGTTCACCCTCCCTGAAGGGGTTCAGATTCACCCACGGCTGCTGGAAAAAGCATTCCAGGTCGAGTGTTAGCGCTACAGGGTTTTTTGGATTCTTGCTTGCTCTCACGATTGACTGAGCATGCCGCGTCTTTTCGATGAACCACCACGTTGCAGGACTTGTCGTCTTCAGGCGGTCAAGTCTGGTCACTATGCCGGAATCGTCACGAGCGTTCAGAAACTCAATCACCTTATCAATGCTTTGAAACCGAGCGTGACCGATGCCGAAGAGAAACCCTTCAAACTCAGCTTCCCATTGTTTCTTGGGTACTCCACATTTGAAAACGTCTGCAAAGAACGAGTGTTCGGTCAATTTTCATTCTACCTATAAGGACAGAAAAGACCATTAGAGCGTCTCTCACCTGCGTGTGGGTCAAAGAAGGGCTCCAAGGGCTTCTTGGCACTCTCAGCGTTCCGCCGCCTGTGAAGGAACCCCCTCCCTCTTCCCCTCGTGCCCGGAGACCGGCGGCTGCCTCGGTTCATCAGATGCCCTCGTGGATCCTCGGAAACTGGCACATCGACTGGAGCCCTCAGAGAATTCTGAGGCTGCGAGAAGTCGTTCTGAAACTGCACTACGGTGGGAACATGGCGGGTGGCGGGAGATGGTGTATCGTCAAGGACGATCGTAGGTCGATTACGGACGGGCGGCGAACTGGTTGGAGGGGGTGACGACTCTTCAACTACCCGCACATCGCTGTCGTTTGAGATAGAACTGACAGTACTTCCTTCGTCGGTGCTCTCAGCACTACTCTCGTCGGAGATGAGATCGACGTAGTTCCTGCGAGACATGTCTGACAGCAAGCATGGTGGAAATAACGCAAAGTCCTTCACAAATGACGAAACCGAAGACAACAAAGAGACGTTTCAAAATAAATAGGGAACGACGAGGAAGTACTGGACTCACCGTGACGCGGCGCGAACCCTGTAGGACTCTGTCATTTGCTGTAGGACACAGAATGTCAATCCGCGACGGCATGGGACTTATGACACGACTGTTGGTTATAAGGTCGACGTCGTGTGACCTGTGTGATGGCAAAGGTCCTATGCGATGGAATTTGCGCTGATGGAGTAGGACCTATGCGATGGCAGTCGACCTACGTCGTTTGTAACGAGTCTCACCGCGTCATCATGTTACGTCCACTTAAATCTTGTAGGACCTGTGAGAGTTCCACAAGTCCCACAAAGTTTTGGACCGGGTGGGACCTGGTAAGCGATTTCAACGGGATAGGACCTTCGCGGATAGTCCTACACCGTCCAATTGGCTGTCTGGCATACCCCGTGGGACCTTCGTGAGTTCCGAAGGTCCTACAAAGTTTTTGACCGGGTAGGACCCGGTAAGCAATTGGATCGGGAATGGACTATAGGCATCGATAGGACCTGCTTGGCTGTCTGGGTTCACTCTGACGTCCAGTCATACCCCGTAGGACCGTTGTCATGTCGACAGGTCCTACAACGTTGTCGACCGAGTGGGAACCGAAATGCGAATGGAACGGAGTAGGACCATAGGCATCATAGTTGGTCCTGCCCCTTCTGCATGGCAGCGTTCGGCTCGACAATTTTTGCAAAGTATGCATCTGTGAACACTACGTTTGCAGTTAACATCGAGTGGGTTTGTCTTGCAAACCCACGGATCTAGTTGGTCACAGAACCAGGCTATCGACGGTCACACTGACGTCCGGTCATACCCAGTAGGACTTGTATGATAGGCGGAGGTCCGACAACGTCGTCGACCGAATGGGACCTAGTAGGACCCTCAGATCTGAGGGGGGTCCTACCCCGTCTGCATGCCAGCGTTGAGAACAACGAGTTTTGTTATGTATCCATCCGTTTACATCTTGTGGTGTTTAACACGAGGTTTGAAATGAACTCCCAACTGGTTTGTGTTGCAAATGATATGTTGCAACTAGTTTGTGACACCATGACGCAAAGAACTGTCTGCGGATGTCCATGCATACTTCACTGGACCTGTGTGATACATAGGCCCTATAACGTATCTCACCGGGTAGGACCCCGGTTTCCGATGAAACTTTTGTAGGACCTCCGGACTTGGCTTGGGTCCCACCCCGTCTGCATGCCAGCGTTCAGAAAGACGAGTATCGTTATGTATCCATCCGTTTACCGCTTGTGGTGTTTCATACAAGGTTTGTGATGAACTCACCAGTGGTTTGACAAACAAATGATTTGAACCAACTAGTTTGTCACACCATGTCGCAACAAGCTGTCTGCGGACGGCCTGTCATACGTCGCAGGACCTGTGTGATACATAGGCCCTACAAGGTATCTCACCGGGTAGGACCCCGGTTTCCGATAAAACATTTGTAGGACCTGCGGACATCGCTCGGGTCCCACCCCGTCTGCATGCCAGCATTGACAACGACGAGTTTCGTTATGTATCCATCCGTTTACCGCTTGTGGTGTTTAACACGAGGTTTGTGATGAACTCAGAAGTGGTTTGTGTTGTAAATGATATGTAGCAAGTAGTTTGTGACACCAGTCGCAACAAGCTGTCTGCGGACGGCCAGTCATACTTCGCAGGACCTGTGTGATACATAGGCCCTACAACGTATCTCACCGGGTGGGACCTGGGTTTTCGATAAAACTTGTGTAGGACCCTGGGACCTGAGGGAGTCCTACTCCGTCTGCTTGCCAGAGTTCAGAACGACGTGTTTCGTTATGTATCCATCCGTTTACCGCTTGTGGTGTTTAACACGAGGTTTGTAATGAACTCCCAACTGGTTTGTGTTGCAAATGATATGTAGCAACTAGTTTGTGACACCATGACGCAACAAGCTGTATGCGGACGTCCATGCATACTTCACAGGACCTGTGTGATACATAGGCCCTATAACGTATCTCACGGTGTAGGACCATGGTTTCCGATAAAACTTTTGTAGGACCTTCGAACCTGGCTCGGGTCCCACCCCGTCTGCATGCCAGCGTTGAGAAAGACGAGTTTCGTTATGTATCCATCCGTTTACCGCTTGTGGTGTTTAACACGAGGTTTGTNGAACTCCCAACTGGTTTGTGTTGCAAATGATATGTAGCAACTAGTTTGTGACACCATGACGCAACAAGCTGTATGCGGACGTCCATGCATACTTCACAGGACCTGTGTGATACATAGGCCCTATAACGTATCTCACGGTGTAGGACCATGGTTTCCGATAAAACTTTTGTAGGACCTTCGAACCTGGCTCGGGTCCCACCCCGTCTGCATGCCAGCGTTGAGAAAGACGAGTTTCGTTATGTATCCATCCGTTTACCGCTTGTGGTGTTTAACACGAGGTTTGTGATGATCTCACAAGTGGTGGTTCATGCAAATGATATGTAGCAACTAGTTTGTGACACAATTTCGCAACAAGCTGTCTGCGGACGGCCATTCATACGTCGCAGGACCTGTGTGATACATAGGCCCTACAGGGTACGTCACCGGGTAGGACCCCGGCTTCCGATAAAACGTTTGTAGGACCCTCGGATATCGCTCGGGACCCACCCCGTCTCCATGCCAGCGTTGAGAATGACGAGTTTCGTTATGTATCCATCCATTTACCGCTTGTGGTGTTCAACACGAGGTTTGTGATGAACTCACAAGTGGTTCGTGTTGCAAATGATATGTAGCAACTAGTTTGTGACACCATGTCGCAACAAGCTGTCTGCGGCGGCCAGTCATACTTCGCAGGACCTGTGTGATACATAGGCCCTACAACATATCTCACCGGGTGGGACCCCGGTTTCCGATAACACGTTTGTAGGACCTTGGAAACTGACGGGGTCCTACCCCGTCTGCATGCCAGCGTTCAGAACGACTAGTTTCGTTATGTATCCATTCGTTTACCGCTTGTGGTGTTTAACACGAGGTTTGTAATGAACTCCCAAGTAGTTTGTGTCGCAAATGATATGTAGCAACTAGTTTGTGACACCATGAAGCAACAAGCTGTCTGCGGACGTCCAGTCATACTTCGCAGGACCTGTGTGATACATAGGCCCTTCAACGAATCTCAGCGGGTAGGACCCCGGTTTCCGATGAAACTTTTGTAGGACCTCCGGATTTGCCTTGGGTCCTACCCCGTCTGCATGCCAGCGTTCAGAACGACGAATTTCGTTATGTATCCATCCGTTTACCGGTTGTGGTGTTTAACACGAGGTTTGTGATGAACTCCAAACTGGTTTGTGTTGCAAATGATATGTAGCAACTAGTTTATGACACCATGTCGCAACAAGCTGTCTGCGGACGGCTAGTCAAACGTGGTAGGACCTGTGAGATACATATGTCCCACAAAGAATCTCACCGGGTAGGACCCCAGTTTCCTATAAAACTTTTGTAGGACCTTCCGACCAGGGTCCTACCCCGTCTGCATGCAAGCGTTCAGAACGACGAGTTTCGTTATGTATCCATCCGTTTACAGCTTGTGGTGTTTAACACCAGGTTTGTGATGAAATCCCAACTGGTTTGTGTCGCAAATGATATGTAGCAAATAGTTTGTGACCTCATGACGCAACAAGCTGTCTGCGGACGCCCGGTCATGCTTCGCAGGACCTATGTCATACAGAGGTCCTGCAAGGTATCTCACCGGGTTGGACCCCGGTATGCGATAAAACTTTTGTAGGACCTTTGGAGATGAGGAGGGTCCTACCCCGTCTGCATAGCAGCGTTCAGTACGACGACTTTTGTAAGTATCCATCCGTGAACAGATTGTGGTGTTCAACACTAGGTTTGCAATGAACATCGAACTGGTTTGTGTTGCAAATGATATGTAGCAACGAGTTTGTGACAGCATGACGCAACAAGCTGTCTAAAGACGTCCAGTCTTGTTAACGCTGGACCTGTGTGATACCTCGGGTCCTNGGCTCGACACCGTTGACATCCCGACAGGACCTGTTTCGTCACGAGCTCTTAGTAGGACCCGCTTTGTACTGAGAAGGACCTGAGGCATGGTACGCCAAACCTGCACATCATCACGTAGGTTCGGGGTGCAAACCAGCCGTCAGTCGAGGTTACGAAAGGGTCTCCCATGGTGGGATCAATGGTAGCAGAAGAAAGCTTCGTTCATCCCTTTTGGGCTTGGGCCAGCCATTGGTTCATTGATCAAACTAGGGTTTTTTCGCAATGACATTGCTGCTGTCTGCAAAGGGAACGCGCAGGACCCAAGGCGTCATCGTTTTCGGGATTGTGAAACGCCTTAGCAAGTTATGTCATTGCATAACGTGCTTGAGAATGTGTCCAGTTTTCATGTTGTTCGCGAGGTAAACCTGAGCTCTTAAGNTGTCAGATCCTGCATTCCACCTCTCCATTTTCTTCCCAGATTCATCCTCCATGTCGTTTCGTCGGCTTGCCTAGCAACGGCGGGGTCCCACGCCGTTTTGGATTTGTTTTAATTTCCATTTTTGCCGCTAGAGTCCAAACTGCAACGGCCATATCCGGTGCAATTCACATGCACATGTCTGTCATGATCGCGATCTTGGCAAATCAACCTTACAGTGCGCTCCATGACAGAACAGTGGCCTGGCTTCCTGTCTTGTAGTGGAGGTCCCCGACTCCCATACCGTCTCGTGTTTCCAACTACCCAAGCTGCTCAAGCCGCATAGAAGCACGACTGCCCTGAACGCACCAGTGCACGAAGCAGCTTCTGAACACAACGGCAGCTGCAGACCTGCCCAACTGTCCAACACACTAGCTGCCTCGTTTTGCCTTCGTCTCAAAGTCAACAGTCCGATAAGCACGTCTCCGGACCGCGCAAACCAGTCCAAGGACGGCCCACGTTTCGGGAGAGGACGAGGGTGTACCTATCTTTGTTAAAATTTGGCACCTAGTGTGAATGAGGGCTAGGCGCCTACAGGTGGGAGGGATTTTCTGCCTGGGCCATCTTAAAAACCAAAAAAAAAAAAAAAAAAGGGCGCCTACAAGCTCAGTCTGAAGAACCCGGGTCACAAAACGGGGAAGAAGAGTTTGAGAGGATTTTGGGAAAGATAGAGCTGGATATGCTTTCCTAATGTCTTTCATATGAGAAAAAAATTATTCCTTCCTTTAAAAACTTATGTTTTGGTAGATTTCTAGGGTTGCATAACAAAGCGTACGCATAATGCCTTCCATTACAATCATTCCTGAACTATTCCTTCAGATCAAAAATGATTTCAATGGTATGCAAAAGAAACCCTCTTCTATTGCCACATCCTCATTCACCACACAAGTGATGAAAAAGCATGTATATCCATTGAATGCATCAAACAAAAACCTTATGAATCTATAATTGCTTCACCCATTTGATGAACCTCCACAATGCTCCAGTTCATCCATTTGCATACTTCCATCGTTTAAAAAACAAAAACCAAAATCTAAGGGAATCCATTGTATGACGCTAGTAAAAGCCTTTGAAACGTGCTCCAAGAGGTAAAGCATGTGTCTTCCAAAAAGTTAGGTCATGATATCAACTTGTGTCATGAATATGGTTCCATGTCATACAACATTTTGCATGTTTCATGGAGGTTGTCCACCAGTGCACATTGACAAAGACCATGCTTGATGCATCATAAGACTCCTTGGTTCATGTTTGCTAACTAATGATGTGTCACGCCTACAACTCCACTTCTATCCTCAAATCACAATACAACCTTGAATGTAGAATGTTTTCCGCGAGGTACAAAGCACATAGGCCCAATGCCTCATGTTACACCAACAAGCCAACTTACCCGTTGAGGGCTCGTCGTCAGCCCCCCCTTTCTAAGAAAAGGGCTTGTGCAATGAGACTGCTAACCGGTGGGTTGGCCACAGGGGCCACCATACACCAAGTGAGCCCTAGCCACGTTGTGAGTACAAGCTATGAAAGTACAAACCCTTCCAAAGAAAAGAAGGAACCAACAGATAGTAGAAGTGCCACGCTCACACGATCTTGAACATGTCTTTTGCTCTCGGACCTTGTAGCCACTCATTGCCAGGGTACGGCCGTTTCTCAAGAACACAGTTGAGTTGTGCGATGGCTGCCTTGGCACCCGCCGTGGGGTTTGGCGGCCGATAGTTCCAGTGCAGTTTGGCGTAGTCCAGAGCTTCTAGTACTCCGATGTACGTCGCCATGGCCTCCTCGGGAGCAAAGAACATCTCCAGCCACAAAATGCCGCCTGGAACAACGACATGGATGGTGGGTCGCTATGGGACATGTTGGACTGTGTATCGATCATTCACACAGTTGTGTGTACAGTGTGTGGTTGTAAGAAATGTGGCAAGGGAAGGGCAGTCCAGGATAGTGTGATCAATGGCAAGAGTGGATGATGTGTGATGTAGAGCGGCAAAAAGGGCAAGTGGGGTGCAGAATACTGACCAGGTCTGAGCACGCGGTCCCACTCGTAGACAAGCTCTTCAAAGTCGACGCGTGGAATGTTTCTGTTGATGCTGTTGCCGCTGTGTACCATGTCCAACGTGCCATCGAAGAACGGCAGTCTTGCCTGCACCATGCACCATGCACCACGAACCAAGCACCATGCACCAAGCACCATGCACCATGAACCAAGCACCATGCACCATGAACCAAGCACCATGCACCATGAACCAAGCACCATGCGCCATGCACCATGAGACAAGCACCATGTGCCATGCGCCGTGCACCATGCAACATGAACAGAGCATCATTCACCATGCACTTAACAACATGCATTACGAACCTAGAACCATGCACCATACACCATGCACCATACAATTGGCATCATACAACGAGACATGGGGGAGGGGGGCAGCAGAGGTTCAAGGAACAGGAGGAGGGAGGACCCAAGAGCAGCACAGAAGCGCATGCAGCGCACGCCGCATTCAGGGCTGTAATGATTCCTCCAGCCACTTCCAACATTAGACATTGTGAGGACAGCAACCTGACATGGCAAGCTTGCTTGCTAGCTTGCTAGCTTGCTTGCTTGCTTGCTTGCTTGATTGCTTGCTTGCTTGCTTGCTTGCTTGCTTGCTTGACACAGGTGCTGCACCAAAACAACTGCATCTTCTGCAAGTGCAGCAGGCGCTCGTGGCAGGTGAGCCATGGGAGTCAGCGTAGGCCACGCTCACCATGAAAATATAGAGTCGACGTTTGTGAATGACTGCGGTGTCAGCATGCAGACTTCCATGGTGCCAATGTGCGTGAAGGATTCCGACATCAGCATGCAGGCTTTGCTCAGTGTCAGCGTTTTGCGAATGATAACAGCATGCAGACTCCAAACGCGTCTATGTCCATGAGGGATTGCAACATCAGAATGTAGGCTCACTCTGCCTGTGGTGCGGGATGGCCAGGTTGTGTGAAGGGGGTGATGGCCTCCAGGTATGAAACCATCACCTCCACTGAAAGAGTGTGGTAAGTTTCAGAACGCACCTGGTAGGGGAGGTGCAGGGGCACGAGGCCACGCAGTGCGATGGTTTCCATGTAGGGCAGGCCAGCCTTCTTACTCGCAATCGTCTCGACGTCAAACGCCGATGTCAGCACCGTCACGCCGTGCCTCGCCATGCGCGCAGCGAAGCTGCCGGTGCCCCCTCCCACGTCCAATCCGATTCTGCCACATCAGCAAGGGAAGACACAAAAATCCAATCACCACGTGTCTGTGAGAGAATGTGGTGTGGACAAAACAGACCACAACTTCCAGCGACTGCTTTGTGGTGCCACTTCCCAAATACGGAGTGTTGCCCACAAATTTTTGCACACATGCAATCAGAATGTGGGGACAGGTGTGACGTGGCGACAGGTGTGACGTGGGGACAGGTGTGACGTGGGGACTGGTGTGACGTGGACAGGTGTGACGTGGGGACAGGTGTGACATGGGGACAGGTGTGACGTGGGGACAGGTGTGACGTGGCGACAGGTGTGACGTGGGGACAGGTGTGACGTGGCGACAGGTGTGACGTGGGGACAGGTGTGACGTGGCGACAGGTGTGACGTGGGGACAGGTG